>JAANDH010001562.1:45529-64132 GCA_011799765.1 Nymphaea thermarum
CGCTTGGAGTTCCTTGATTTGATCCTGAGAGAGCCTCGATTTCTCGTTACTTGACGATCCACCTTGATTCGATTCCTGCACAAGAGGGCCACGCCGACTAGAAGGGGGGCATCCACGAACAAGCCTCTTCTCGGGATGAAGATCCCAACAGAAATCAGCAGAGTGTCCAAGCTTGTGACAATGTGTACATCGCCTCGCAGGGCGCTGGCTAGGCACGGACGAGCGGCTAACAAAGGCCGAGGGACCACTCCCACAGCTGAGATCAATCTGCATAATTTGGCGCCTTTGTTCTTCGGATTCCACACGTGCATAAACATCTTCAATTCCCGGAATATCATCACAATTAAGAATTTGACGACGAATGGTTTCAAATTCATCACGCAAGCCTCCAAGGAAAAGAAAGGTACGGTCCATCCATTCCATCTCCCAGTGCCGGGCATGATCGGAACCACAGTCCCAGTTATCTTCCACATGATAATCAAGTTCCTCCCACTTAGTCTTCAGGGCAGCATAGTAGGAGGCAATAGACAGGTCACCTTGTTTCAGGACATATATACTGCGTTTAATCTGGTACGTACGCAGAACCCGTTTCTTGCGGCCATACATCCTTGCAAGAACATTCCACATCTCAAACGAAGTCAGCTTTCGTAAAATCAACGGCTGAATATCAGCGGACACCGAGCTGATAATCCACACTTTCACCTGGCTGTCCTCCAACGCCCAGTTTGCCCATTGAGGGTCGGTTTTGCTAGGCGCAGGCTTGTCGCCGGTCATATAGGGAAGACGACCACGGCTCGTTATTCCAATCTCGAGGGCAGCAGACCAGGAGAGATAGTTGTCTTTAGTCAGACGAATAGGTGTGACTTGTACCGGCAAGTTCTCGCTCTTGGGAGCGATGCCCGCGTCAATGGCCACATCTGTTTTAGGTGCAATCTCTTCCGCCATCACAAGCACCAAGGAAGACGCACCACAGCAAGCAACGACAGCGGCGAAGAAGAAGCAGCGAAACCCTAGGCGACGGCGCACCCCAAGGCGACGGCGCAAAACCCTAGGCGACGGCTGAACACCAGAGATCACCCACGGCGACGGCGACGGTGGAACAGTAGCCGGAGACGATGGAACAACAGTGGCGACGGCGGCGCAACAGACGGCGGCGGCGACGGCGCAACAGACGGCGGCGGCAGCTCAACAAGAGGCGACGACAGCGGCGCAAAGAAATACCAACGGCGGCGGCGCAACAGGCGGCGGCGCAGAGAAACACCAACGGCGACGGCGGGCAGAAATACCAACGGCCAACGGCAAACGACAACGATTTCACCTTCGTGGTGGCTCTGATACCATGTAGAAACAAGCAACACACACGAAGGGAGAAGAAGAAACACACGATATACGTGGAAAACCTCGTGAAGAGGTGAAAAACCACGGAGAAGCTCTAACCTAGGGGCAAACCGCAACCCTAGGAGAGAGAAAATCAATATCACTCAACTCAACGATTACACGTAAGTGACAAATATAAAGAGGGAGAGAAGAAGTGCCGCCTAGGGTACCGAGCCAGCCTCGGTACCCGCGCCCCATAGGACCGGGTCCATATCTAGACCCGGTTCCTCATTACAGTATATTCTAACAATCCTAAGTAGGAGTAACCACTGCTGTGACTCCACATTCATTGAGTTCAACTGCGTTACTGCAGTAATTGCATCCCACTCTCGCTGCCTCATGATGGGAATAAGCTCCTCTAAGTAGCCTGCGAAGGAGTACTTTATCAATCCTTGCATTCAGGAAAAGTTCCGCACACGGGTACCTGGACCCCTATGCCACCAAACCTAGCCCCTTTTTTTTTGTTTTATAGTTGCATTAACTCTTTATAGTTGCAACATGTGTCGATCTCGAATTTTTCATTTTCGGTACAGTGGGCTGCACTCGGAATTTCCCTTATGCCATCAACTTGGATACCGATCTTGAACTTTTCAGTTTTGGTATACTGGGCCACTCTCAGACTTTCCCTTATACCATCAACACAAAAATATTAAACAAGCCCTAAGTCGTTGCCCACATGAAAATGATAACTCAAGCCATGAGAAAACATTGTGTAAAGTAAATAAACAACCATCATGCTCAATCAATCAATGCATCAATACATGAACATACATTCACATCTATCATCATTACCCAGCTTCCATTCTCAATTACGCTCATCATAGAGCTAAAGCACAAGTTTATTATTAAACAACTCACTCTTGGAATTTTACATCAAATCTGTATCATCAACATAGCTTGAGTTCCCTATATGAGTGTGGCACGTGATTCTAAAATACGATACAGCTAAATAACATGCCTGTATGCATGCTCATGTATTGACAAAATCAAACATAACTTGATTAACTTAAGCCATTTGCTTAAACTTGTGAATTAGTTTAAGCTGCTAAATCTGAATTTTGCTAATCTAAGCACTCTATGAATTATGTGATTAATCTAATTATGTATTATTAACATTAAATCTTATCTAAAACTCTGTGTGGTCCATCACCTAGCCAGCTTCATCTCAACTATGGGTACGGCCAAGGTAGTCTAACCAAAGCTGGATCATAGCCAACTAAGATTTGATATTTATCATGGCCAATTAAGGCAAGCTAGGTGCCACGGCCTAGCCTAGCCCATTGTCAAGTTTCATGATACGAGAAACTGGTGTGTAGTTTGACATGGATTTCAACACAGTCTAGACAATTAAGTTACATGAAGGCACAGTCCGTTTGTTGCTCATATGTGCTACATGCAAACGAGGGGATTCAAGGTTTGCAACCAAAATTTGGCATCATCTCATCTATCGACCTGATTTTTCTAGATTCCGATCCCATTGAAATCGCAGAAAATAGCTGCCAAATGCAGCAAAGAGAAGCAATAAAAATTTTTGTGGCAAACATTCTAAAACATTAAATGTAATAAAAAAAATTACTTTAACTTTCAGTATACCTGATATTTTATCAAAATCTCAGCTTCAAGTGATTACAACCCGCAAGAGGAAGCATTCAATAAAGTTTGGTCGCCAATGGATACTTTCTCTTGTAAGATTATTTGGTGGGCCGGCATATGTCTATGAGGAATTTCAGACATTATGGTTGTCTTAAAGTAAATATCCACTTAAGTGATTGCATTTTGGGATATTACGTCATTTTAGATGGTATGAGGTAATTTTGAAATGTATAGATACCTGTACACAATTACGGACTCTTTGATGGGTTGAATCCGTAATTGTCCTCATTATAAAATGGTAGTGGTCCCTGGGGTCGTGCAATGGATGCTTGAAACGTTGGTTTCTTGGGTTGTCTCTTCCCCATCTGAGAGCGACCTCACGTGCGCCGCAAAGACCCTGTTGTGATCTTCTCATACACCAGTTCAGATGGGTTCAGGTACGCTTCCGCTTCAGTTTAAGGTTTTGTTTTTATTCAATGATTTAGCATGAGCATGATCCTGTTTAAGCTATATACGTTTGGTTTTGTATATGCATGAGGGGAGAAATCCCCATATTTGGAATCAGAGCCCATGTTCTTCGTTAAATCGTTGAATTTTTGGATTATTTTGTGTGTCTTCCTATTGGGATGTTCTTTCTTTCTTCGGCTCAAGTATTGTTTTTCAAAAAAAAAAATGGCGGGTGGGCAAGCAAGGAAGCCGTCGGGCTTCCGCTGCAGTCGCCTGAGAACACAAAGGACGGCCGGACCCGCCGGTGGCCACCCACGCTGTTGGGTGGCTTGCCTGTGAACCCCTGTCGTCTGTCACAGGCTCGCAGCCATCACAGGAAGAAGAAGGAATAGGGAAGGCAGGGAGGGGCGTCAAAGGAGTGTTGGCTGGCGTGGGGCAATGGCCGGGGCTGGCCGTTATGGAGGCAAGGCGGGCTGCGACCGCAGTTTCGGGCGACGGCCGGCCACCACTAACCTCCGTCCCACCGTTTCCTCTTTCGGCTTCTGAAGGAACAGGCAGAGGGACGAGAGAAGGGGCTCGCCCGATTCCGGCACCCACCTCCATATCTCCACCGCCGAGGGAGTTCCCCGTCACCGGACGGCGCCGTGCCTCCCACCGGCGCCCACCTCCATATCTCCACTGCCAGGGGAGTTCCCCGTCGCCAGAAGGCGCCGTGCCGTCCGCCGATGCCCACCCAAGCCCCCCGGAGGCCCGCCGGAGGCGATTTCGCCGTTCGCCTGACATTCGGTGCTTGGCAGGGCGAGCGGCGGTTTCGCTGCCTGCGAGCCGTCGAGCGGGAGGTAGCGGGTCGGACCGGGTCGGGTCTTGACAGACCCGATCCGGATCCATCCGTTTAAAAATAAATCTTTTGCCGCCCCGCCTCACCTGCGTTAAAATAGTTTCCGGAGCGGGTCAGGTTCTATCGGACTCGACCCGTATCCATGCGGTTTAACTTTGAAAAACGGTTCATTTTTTTGTCAAACCGTTTCTGAAAAGGATCAAACCGGTTCATTCGGTTTCAAAACGATTCGTTCTGATTCAGAATCGGTTCGGACATTTTGGGACCAATTCGGATTTTTTCTAGACCGGTTCGATTGATTTTCAGACCGGTTCGGTTGATTTTCAGACCGGTTCGGACCTTTTAGAACTGATTTAGACCCTTTTCGGACCGATTCGGACCCTTTTCAGATCGGTTCATTCAGTTTTAGAACCGATTCGGGCCATTTTTAGACTGATTCAGGGCTTTTCAGACCGGTTCATTCAGTTTTGGAACCTATTTTAGCCAATTTTTAATCGGTTCAGTAGGTTTTGAAACCGATACGGTCTAATTTTGAACGGTTTGTCCAATTTTTGGACCGGTTCAGTTTTATACAGGGCTATGTGGGTGTTTTAGTTGTGGTTCAAGAATGATACAGGCCATTTTATGGCCGATTTAGTGGTTTTTGACCCACTTAAGCACGTTTATGGTGTCAGTTTATAAAAGTTTGGACTCTTTTGAGCTCATTTCATTGAATCATTTTGGTTTTGGATTCAATATAGAGCAAATTTGTCTGTAAATTTTGATTCATGTATCATGTTTTGCATGTTATTAAAATTGTGGATGTGCTTTAGATGAATATTTGGACAATGAATTGAACTTTGGCCATGTCTGTTGTTCAAAATGAGTACGTTTGTACTTTATGTCGCCAAAGTGACCTCTGTTGTACGAATTTGCCTGTTTTGAACATTAGATGATAATATACTTGATCCATCCGGGCAATGATCAACCCAAAGGAGGATTGTTGTTTGGTCAGGTTTAAGTATACAGGGCAATGAATATGTGATAATTTTCAGGTTTTCATGTGAATAATGAGTCGATCCAAAGATAGACTCATTGTTTGACAGGGTTAAATGTCTATATTCATTGTTGACCAAGAATACCACTTGCAGTTAATATTTCAATTTAAAGATTGGATATTAGCGTTGCACCGGTACCTTGTAATGGGATTTAGGCCATTATATTTAAATTCATTTATATTTGTTATTTCATCTTTGTACATGTATTGATTGTGAGCATGTTTGGTATTTTATTCTTTGTCAAGTTAGTTCTACTTATATGATATTTGAAAATTTGAGTACTATTCCTGAGTTAAATGATTCAATTTTTGAAAGTAAGAAAAGAAAGACTATTAAGGAAGTTGTAGTTGACCTGTCATCCATTAAGAAACAAAAGAAGCATAAGGAAGGCCGATCAGGCTGCTTCTTTTGCAAGGGTGAAAGTCATATGAAGAAGGATTGTACTGAGTATCACGTTTAGCGTGAAGGGAAAGGTACACTTCTCACTTTGGTTTGTTCTAAGGTTAATTTAACTTCAGTACCCAGAAGCACTTGGTGGGTAGATTCAGATGCTGGTACTCACATAAGTGTATCTGTGCAAGACTACCTAAATTGTCGAACACCAAATGATGCTGAAAGATTCATCTATGTGGGCAATGGCAAGAAGGCGAAAGTTGAAGCCATAGCAGATTGTTGGTTATTGTTAAAGACTGGTTGTTATTTGAATTTGACAGAAAATTATGTGGTACCGTCTTTTAGACGGAATTTGGTTTCTATTTCCTCGTTGGACAAATTTGGTTATTATTGTTCATTTGGAGAAAGTGAATTTAAGTTGTTTCTGTATTCAAATTTGAATTCCACTAGTTCTTTGTCTGGTAGCAATAACCTCTATTTGCTTGATATGGTTGCTTCATATCATGAAACCTTGCATGTTACGTTTAGTGGTACTAAAAGAAAATTAGCCAATGAGAATTCTACTATGTTGTGGCATAGATGCTTAGGACATATTTCTGAAAAAAGAATAAAAAGCTTATGTCGAATGAAATTCATGAATCCCTTGATTTTGTAGACTTTAATGTTTGCATTGAGTGTATAAAAAGAAAATGAACAAACATTAAGGGATTATAAGTTTTATAATCCATCCAGTAAGTCTTTCTGTGTAATGGGAAATGCCCATTTCTTTGAGGATATTGAGTTTGGGGGAGGTGATCGTGTTAGAAGTATTGCCTTTGAAGAGTGACATGAGTCTATTCATACAGATGTTGAAAGCAATCGTCAGGTCTTTAACCCTGACATTGTTCCATCAACATATTCAGAAGAAGACAATGATGTCAATCTCCCTACTGAAGAACAAACTCAACAACCTCAAGAAAATCAGGTAGAGGTACCACTGAGGAGATCCACTAAAGAGAGGAGAAATACAATTTCAAATGATTTTGTCTATCTCCAAGAATATGGTGATGATATGAGCTTAATGGAAGATGATCCTATCAACTTCCAGCAAGCGATAAAGAGTTCTAAATCTCATAAGTAGATAGATGCCATGAATGAGGAAATAAAGTCCATGATGGACAATGATATATGGGATATTGTTCCCTTGCCTGAAGGTGTGAAACTCATTAGCTGTAAATGGATATTTAAAACCAAGAGGGATTCATTAGGTACCATCAAAAGGTATAAGGCACGTTTCGTTGCAAAGGACTTTACTCAAAAGAAAGACATTGATTATACAGAGACTTTCTCTCCAGTTTCATTGAAAGACTCTTTCAGGACCATAATGACACTTGTGACTCATTTTGACTTAGAGCTGTATCAGATGGATGTAAAAACATCGTTTCTAAATGGAGACATTGATGAAACGATATATATGGTGCAACCAGAAAACTTTGTTTCAGGTGATGCAAAGAAAATGGTCTGCAAACTAAAGAAATCTATATATGGGCTAAAGCAAGCTTCCCGTCAGTGGTATTACAAATTTCATCAAGTTATAGTTTCATTTGGTTTCGAGACTAATATGGTTGATGAATGCATATACCAAAAGTTCAGTGGGGGTAAGTTTATCTTTCTGGTTTTATATGTCGATGATATATTGCTGGCAAGTAATGATGTAGGTATATTGCATGAAACTAAGAAATTTTTGTCAACAAAGTTTGACATGAAGGATCTTGGTTGTGCATCTTTTGTATTAGGGATCCAAATATTTTGAGATCGTTCTTGGGGTATTCATAGATTATCACAAAAGGCCTACATTTATAAGGTGCTTCAGCGATATGACATGAAGGAGTGTAAACCAGGAGATACTCCAATTGCTAATGGAGACAAGTTTAGTCTCAAACAGTGCCCCAAAAGTGAAATCGAATCTAAAGAAATGGAAAGGATTCCCTATTCGTCTGTTGTGGGAAGCCTTATGTATGCTCAGGTTTGTACTCGTCTGGATATTGCATTTATCGTTAAATGTTAGGCAGATACTTAAGTGATCCTGGTATGGATCCTTGGAAAGCAGCCAAAAGGGTATTGAGGGACTTACAAAGAACAAAATGTTTTATGCTCGCATACAGGAAGTCAGACCAGTAGGAGATCATTGAGTATTGAGATTCTGACTTTGCTGGGTGCCATGACAGTAGCATAGCATGTTACGAGGCATCCAATCATGCTTTGTGCTTGCAGAATTTTGTCACGTGGCTGCACATTATGTATGGTATAAAAAGACCACTAAGGTTGTTGTGTGACAATAATTCTGTAATCATGTACTCTAATAACAGCCACAGTTTGTCAAAGTCGAAGCACATCGACATTAAGCTTTTGGGCTGTTAAAGAGATGATACAAAATGGTCAGGTGTCTAGAGCATATTGGGACAAACTCCATGATTGCGGATCTGCTTACTAAGGGTTTAACACATAAGGTCTTTCACGAACATGTTGTTCATATGGGGGTGTTATCCTTGGATGATGTGCTAGTTTAGTGGGAATTTGTATTTTGTTTGCTCTTATGTATGGACATATATTCAGTTTTTCTGCAGAATAAAGTTTAAAGTTCTTTGGTTCCATTCTGTGTTTATGTGTTTGTGTTTTGATCTTCATAAGGTTTTAAAGTTGGACCAGTTGAGAATAGACATGTTGTAATCGCATTACATGTAATTCTCATGCTATACGGTATCAGATCTATGTCATTGATTGTGTTAATATTTGTGATCATTGAAGGTATAACTAATTTTATTATAGTGAAAGCCACTTTAGTTCTATGTTGATATGGTCATGGACGAGATTGGTGAAAATAACGTTTAATAAGATAACAATTATGAACTCCTAAGGTTTTGTGCAATATCTGAATGTATAAAGACATATTTGGCCCAAGTGGGAGATTGTAAGATTATTTGGTGGGCCGACATATGTCTATGAGGAATTTCAGACATTATGGTTGTCTTAAAGTAAATATCCGCTTAAGTGATTGTATTTTGAGATATTACATCATTTTAGATGGTATGCGGTAATTTTGAAATGTATAGATACCTATACACAATTACAGACTCTTTGATGGGTTGAATCCGTAATTGTCCTGATTATAAAATGGTAGTGGTCCCTGGGGTCGTGCAATGGTTGCTTGAAACGTTGGTTTCTAGGGTTGTCTCTCCCCCATCTGAGAGCGACCTCACGTGCGCCGCAAAGACCCTGCTGTGATCTTCCCGTACACTAGTTCAGATGGGTTCAGGTATGCTTCCGCTTCAGTTTAAGGTTTTTTTTTTATTCAATGATTTAGCATGAGCATGATCCTATTTAAGGTATATACGTTTGGTTTTGTATATGCATGAGGAGAGAAATCCCCATCTCTCCCCTCAACTTTCTCTCTCTTTCTCCTATTCTCTCTCTTCCCTCTTCCTCTCCTCTCTTCCCTCTTTCTTTTATTCTCTCTCTTCCTCTTCTTCCTCCATTGCATTCCAAAGGGGGTGGCAACCCCTATTTATAGCCAAAATTATTGTTTTTATATTACTTATTATATCATATTTTATATTAATATATCTTGAGGTGGTTTAGAAAAATGATGATATATTTTGAGGTTCACGGACTTTTAGGGTTATAATTGTAATTTATAAACTGTTTCTGATGTCAAGAAGCTAGATGTTACAATATAAAGCCCAAGAATTGCAATGAGTCTGAATTTGAATGCCCTGAGTCACATCCTCTTTGGGGATTAAGATGATCGCTACAATGTGGAATGGCCAAGGCAAGTTAATGTTCTAACATTCCATTAATAGCTGAACCAAATCCATTTTAAATGTGTCCTAGAAATGTAAAAAAAACATCCACCTGTAGGTCACCCAACCTTTGGGCCTTCCATCCTGCCAGATCTGTGATAGCCACTTTTATTTCCTTCTTAGAAAAAGCATTTGCAACATGCAGCCTTCATTAGGAGACAAGGTCGAGTACCCCAAGGATCCAATGCTCCCCACCTCACCTAAACATAAAAAAATGACTTCTTGTATAATTTTGTGGCTGTTTGAAGCAGCTAACAACACTATATTGGATGCCATCAATAATTAGAAAAGGAATGAATGAAATTCTTCTGGTGTTGATGCGATGCCTTCTAATGAATGAACTTGGTGTTACCATCCTCACACATCAGCCACCTCACCCGCGACTGAGCCTTCCACTTGATCTTCTCTTTAGCCTGCCACTCATTAATAGGTAATGATGGGTCTTCAATTGATGACAACCATCTATTCCTCTAGCATTGAAGCACAAAGGTTTGCCAGCTGTTCTTATAGAGCCTGGAGTTTGTCCTCCCATGCAGCAAGGCAATGGACCTTAGCGAAATGCTTAACTTTGGCCAGGCTAGCGTATGTATGTTCTTTGATTTAATAGCACTAGCTGCCAAGGAGACGTAATTGGTAGTGTCCAAGAATTAAGGACATCATGGAACTGGCATTGTTGAAGCCACCGTTGCTTGAAGTGAATCGTCAGGACGGTTGAAAATGGGCACCCCACACAACAAGTAGATAGAGAGAGAGAGTAAAAATCAAACACTCATGCACACAACAAAATCAACACTCATATTTATGTTGTTCCGCATGATGCTTACGTCCACAGGAGGAGGACGGAGCTACTATCATTATTGAAAAGATGCAAGGTACAACCAGCCGTGTAAGATGCTAGAGGAGTTCAGAAATTAAAAACATTCCCAAACATGGGAATCTAAGCTGGAAGGTAACCAATCAACTCCTCAAGGAAAGGTATCCTTCACACATCAACACAGCAAGAGACCAGCTGCTTTCCCAACGTTCAAATCTTGCCTAAGAAGCACCCTCTTGAAGTAGATATCGTTAACAGAACCCCTCAAGTTGAGAAGCATGAATATTCACTATTCCCAAAACTAGTCATCAACTTGTTCTTGTCAACAGTTTTGGTAAAAATATCAGCATATTGATTTTCACTCTTAACAAATGGTTATTTATCTCTTTGCTCTGAACCTTGTCACAAACAAAATGATAGTACATTTTGATATGCTTTGTTCTTTCATAAAAAGTAGGTTTGAATGTGGATGGCAGCTTGATTACTACAATATAGATTTATAAGATTATTTCGTTCAAATCCAATCTCTTTTAGCATGACACTGCCATACAAGTTCACACAGTGTTAGCCATCACTTTGTATTATGCTTCTACACTGGATCTTCGTATCACATCAAGCATTGAGGAGATTCGAGTTTGATAACCAGTGGTTCCATTTTTTATTCTTCCAAGATATGGTATTCCCACTGATAATTACACAAAAACTAGTTGTAGACTTTTTATCTGAGGCACTACCAGCCCAATCTACATCAGAATTGCCTTCAATCACCACATGACAATTTCTCTTCATCCATAAACCACATCTAGGAGCACATTTTAAATATCTCAAAATGAGATCAACTACATTGACATGAGATTGATGTGGTGCATGCATGTACTAACTTCACTCACTGCATACATTATATCCAGCTTCATAATGGTGAGATATATCAATCTTCCAACGATTCTTTGGTATTGCTTCATAATTTCTTCAAAACATCATATGCCATATCTAACCTGTAATTAACTTCAATAGGTGCAGCGGCAAGTTTAGCACCCAATTTACCTGTGCTCTTCAAAAGCTCTACAGTGCTACTCTTCTGTTTTTTTCTATCACTGTTTCATTGCTTCTAGTAATGACGATGTCCTCCACATATTCAAGGATCAAGGTGACCTTGTTTTTTCCTTGATGTATAAAAAGAGACTTGTCGAAGACACTCCTTGTGTATCCCAAAACAATCAGGACTATTATTGTTTAGAATAGAAGGCTCTAGGTGACTGCCTAAGCCCATATATAGGTTTCTTTAACCTGAGACAAGACTCTTGTTAGTATCATTTCCAAGCCTTGAAGATTTTTCATGTACACCTTTTCTTAGAGATCTCCTTGAAGAAAACATTTTTCACACCTAGTTGAGATAGTTTCCAACCGAAATTTCAAGCAATGGGTAATAGAGTCAGAAGAGTTGTCATCTTAGCAATAGGAGCGAAAGTCTCAATATAGTCAATTCTCTCTATCTAAGGAAATCCCGTTGTGAACAAGTTTGGTCTTGTGTCTCTCTAAAAATCATTAGACTCCCATTCCTCTAACTTTGGATCACCATCTGGAGGCCTAAGCTCGGATCAGCCACTCAAAAATAATTTTATTGACTTGGCCTTTTATAAGATTGTGGAATCCATTAAAAGGTTCAGTAGTGATCCTAAGAGATGGATTCAAGTTGTCATCAGCCACGACTTGTGGCTGAGATGAATCAGAAGAATGACTTCCTTCGCTGCATGAGGTATTGACATTTGATTCTACTATGGATGAGAAGGATGATAACCCAAGTGAGAAAAAGCAAACCTGGCTATGATACCATAAAGATCAAACACTCACCCACACAGCAAATGAACACTTAGATTTACATGGTTCGACATGATGCCTATGTCCACAGGAGGAGGAGAGAGCTAATATTGTTACTGAAATAGATGTGAGCTGCAACCAGCTCTGTAATATACAAGAGGATTTCAAAAACTAAAAACATCCACAAACATGAGAATCTAAGCAGGAAGGCAAGTATTTTACTCCTCAAGGAAAGATATCCTTCACACAACAACATGGCAAGAGACCAGCTGCCATCCCAAAGTTCAAATCTTGCCTAAGAAACAATCTCTTGAAATAGATATCGTTAGCATAGAGGTGCCATAGGTTAATAGTTTGGCACCACAAAGAGAAACATATAAAGAGAAGGGCCATGAATAGGGAAAACGGAAAACTGCTGCTTAGATAATGAACAAGAGTACCAAAGGCTATATTATGGTAATTTGGTAGGCTCATGATGAAACCATGGAACAAACAACACTTTAGCATATGGAAATCAATTTACAACAAAAATAAGGGATACATCCTATCAGATTTTGCTAATATTTGTCTTGAATAAAATATAAATTATTATTTTCATTGTAACTGATCCTTTATCTCCTGCTGACATAACACTAATTCTTTAACATGCTCCCTCAAGCTAAGTGTCGCTAGAAGCAATCTAAGCTTGTCCCTACACTCTTCAAACTTGACTATTTTCAACTATCTGAGTCATTCCATTTGTCAGTTGCTCCAACAAGCTAATAAAGTTAATGAAAATGTGACCCTTGGAGATTGTGGTCTTGGACGAATTGACAATCCACCCATACATGCTTTATGCGAGCATGATACACTGCATTCACAATGAGATATAGAACTCTTAACTTACTACAAAACAAATCAGGTGCTTCTTTACACAACTCTCAATTCCAATAAACAAGCTTTTAGCCATCTGTTATTGTACATGCCAATGCTTTGCAATCTGCGTCCATACTTGAGCATGCTACTATTCTTTGCTTTCTTGAAGCCCATGATACAATGTTGTCACGAAGAAACATGACAAAGCCTTTAATAGTTTTGCGGCCCTCAACACTTCCTACCTAGTCGGCATCTACATATGCACTCAAAAGTAGTCAGTTAGAGGAATGAATGTGTGTCCATAATTGCAAGTCCTTTTAACTAATAGAGAATATGTTTTACTAAAACCCAATGTTGTTCTGTTACTTGATGCATACACGGCGTGCTTGATTGTTAGCGAAAGTGACATACTGTCAAGTTAGACTGATATATTGTAATCTATGTCACCGCGGTACGTCTAAATGACTCGCGTACCGGTATTGGTACGTCGGTACGGCAAAACCGATACGGCGGTACGAGGTGGTACGTTTGGATCTGGTTTTGGGTCAAAACCAGATCCAAACCAAATTTATCCAAACAAAATGTCCACTTTTCTTACCCGTTGAACCCGTCGAGGACTCCCACCGCCCGACTCACACTCAAAGGGAGCACAAACATTATTATATTCTAGCTTTCTGTTTCATATTCCATCGATACAGGACTAAAAAAAATGGGAACACGTTGGATGAGAGTGGGATGCTGCTTTTATTCCTTGCTGTTCATGCCTCCAATAATCCAACGGGTGAAACTGCTGCCTTTATTCCTTGCTGTAGTACGGAGGTTATTAGGTTGCCCACTTTGACCTGCCTTTATTCCTTGCTGTTCATGCCTCCAATAATCCAACGGGTGGAGAAAGAAGGTGAAGGTGAAAGAGGAAGAGGAGGGAGAGAGAAAGAGAGAGAGCAAAGAGGAGGAGGGAAGAATAAATGAAGTCAAACTATCAATTGTAGCGCAAAGCAATATAGTGGTCTCTCTCTCTCTCTCTCTTCTCTCTCTGTCTGTGTTTCTGCTGTCATAACTTCAATATTCGTTATTATTAGAAGCTCTATTTGGAGAGCGAAACTGCTTGCTTACGGTTGTTTTTAAAGTTTTTATGAGATAGATTGTTTTTATGAGATGGTGTTTTCTTGTTTTTTCAAAATTTATAATTTTTAATTAAAAAATTAACTTTATTACATAAAATTTACACCGTACCCATACCATAAATTTTAAAAACGCCGTACCAGTACCCGTTTTCCCGTACCCGTACCCGTACCGCGGTGACATAGATTGTAATGTGCCCACTAGGTTTTGCATCCACCATTTTAACCTTGATCAAACTATTTTGGATCTATGCTTTTTTGTCTTAGACATAGCGAGTGATGTCAAGCGACATCAATTCCAAGGAAGAATGATAGTACTCCCAAATCTTTGATTGGGAAACACATATGGAGTTGAGCAAGAATCCGGTCAATAAGACCACCATTGGAGCCAGTGACAGTGAACATGTACTAACATATAGAACTTATCCTTTGCTTCATTCAGATAAAACAAGGAGGCATCAGATTGAGACATGCAAAATCCAATGTGATGTAGAAAATTTCTTAGCTGTTGATACCTTGCTCCTGGAGCTTTTTAAGTCCACATAGGGCCTTATTTAATTTGTGCACATGCTTGGGGAAGCAAGAGTAAAAAAAGCTTACGGGTTGATCAGCAATATACATATTCACTAATATACCCATTGAGATAAGTGCTATCAAAATCGGGTTGCCAAAGTAGCCAATTGGGTTGAACCACAAAAGTGATAATGAACTAGATATCGTGGTTGATGGTAGGACTGAAAGTCTTATCATAATCTATCCTAGCTTCTTGGAGAAATTGTTGGGCAACTAATTTTGCCATGTATCAAGCTATTGTGCCATTAGAGTGTCGCTTTGATTTTGTGTCGATTACATTATACTTTTGATCTGGAGGGACTAGGCACCATGTCTAATGATGGTTTAGGGCATCTACTTTTTGCTTCATGGCCTCATTCCAATGAGTTGATGACCTTACTTTTTTTAATGTCAAAGTCTTGTGGTAGGGATCCAAAACAGCTTCCCGATTGGTTGAGAATGCCTTTTGTTTAAGTGATCCTATCATTGAATGGGTTATCATATGGTGCAAATGAGATATTGGCTGGCAAATCTTAGTGGAAGTAGATGGAATTTTTACTGGCCAAAGGTTGTGATTGATTGCTCCCATTCTGACTTTGGCCTCAACCTCCTCTACCCCAATAGAGTCACATCCATACCCATGGCCTTTGTCCCCACATAGAGTTGAAGGTGACAATATTTTCAGTCTTCCCCGTCTGCTCTATCACATTAAGCTTTAGAATGTATAGCCTCTTCTCTTGATTGAGAAGAATATAAAGTTTTGCAAATATAGGCACCTTTAATGTGGATGTCATAAAAAATGTTATGACACTTTCATATTCAATTGAGTGCATCAGCGCTATTTGCATAAGATCATCATTAGAAATGTGGCATTCGATAGCAGCAACAGAATGTACCAAAAGTTTAGTCGTCTCCAAATATTATACCATGCCCATGTTTCTTTTCTTCATAAACATGACATCTTTCTTCATCAACATGACTCAAAGGAGAAACCGCATCCATATGCTTTTTATAGCATAGTCCACAAAAAGCTGAGTAAGATCTAACATTCTACCCAAGAATAGCTTCCAATATGGTGGCTTTTATCCAGCTTAATGGCAGCTGATCAAATTTTCTCCATGATGCACAGTCTTAGCTTGTTAAGCAGATGAACCATTGACATATTTCAAAAGCTCTTGGGATATCATAACTCACTCAAGTTAGATCCTCAATAACATGTAATTGTCCCTGTTTAGTTTGCAAAGACTATGTAGCTATGGTGTTCCACTAGGTAGCATATGATGAAGCCATTGTGTTGTAGAGCTCATGCTATGATGCCATAAAGAGCGAGGGACACAAATAGAGAAATTGGAAAGCCCTTGCATAGATGATGAGAAACAACATAAAAGGCTATACTATAACAATCTGGTACAGCTTAGGATGAAACTTTTCAACAAACAATATTGCAGTATATGGATACCAATTTTCAATAGAAATAAAGGATAGAATCCTATCAGGTTTCACTAATATACTCTACACTAAACACAATTATCTTTGTTGTAGCTTATCTATTATTTCCGCCTTACTTAATTTCAATTCTTTAACAATATAAATGATGAATAATAATATCATGGCAAAAAAATAAGCAGATTCAACAAAAGCTCCATGTAATTACAGTGTTTGTAATATTTGAGTGGTTGGATTTATATCTTACTTTCAATTTGATTTTAGAGTATTTAAACATGAACCATTCTGGCTGAACCAGTAGTTTCTAATAAAACCACATCCAACGTGTTAAAATAGGAAACAAAAATAGACACACATCAAAGAAACTCATTTTACATCCATAAGGAGAGAGAGTAACAAAGAGCGAGAGAAATTCTCAAAGTGCACCTAGCAAAAGAAAACATTATGTTTATACAGTACAACCAAAATATCCCTCTTAAAAACCAAAAAAATTCAACCAACGGAAAATTGTTTTTTTATATATATTTTTATTACTTGTACAAAAAATTAATGTTTTCTCTTAGTAAGCCTCCTTTTGAGAATTTATCTCAAAAGTTGAATGCTTCAAAAGGTAAGTAGTGACTTTGATATCACAATGAATAGCCTCTGGAATGCATCCATTTTTTAAGTTGGTGTTATGTTCAATCCCATCTTGTTTGAAGGAGATTGAATCTGAAGGTCCCTCTAAGACTACCAAATCTAAAGGATTCTCATTGATGACACGTCCTATAATGGATCCTACAATTTGGACCCACAAACAACACTCTTTATTGTAGAAAACCATGTTCTCTCATAAAAAAAGCTCTCCAAAATATCGAATGATGAAAACCTACTGAAAATCGAATGATGATTCACTCTCTAACCCTTTGTATTCAAATAATCAAGATTATGCCCCAAATCCACAACTCTTGAAAATCATCATGACTGCCTTGCCTCTCTTTGTTGTCAATTTTCATTATTCTTTTGGTGTTTCCTTCATATTCAATCTCCTTCCCCCTTTTCATGTGATGAAGAAGAGTTCAACTTACAATAAACATTGCAGACAAAAGTCTAGCTGAAGAAGAGTTATGTGAACAAGCTTCCCAATTGAATAAGTGCTTCCAATGAAGGGTCTTGCTTCTCGGTTCCTATCCATCTACCAAAACTACCAGAAATGTTTCAAAGAAGGTAGGCATACGACGTACAAAAAGTTCATGCCCCTCTTTATCTCTAAAGACAGGGTGTCCTCGTTTGATCACCATGGTAGGGACAATGAGAGTAAAGGAAATGATTTCCTACCCTTAGTCAAGTAAAGAGAAAAAAAAACTATGACCATCAAGGAAATTGCCGGAGGAGATGGAAGATTGCATTGTCGATAAAATCCATGGCTGCACCTTTAGTGATTTAAAGCGAACAACTGTTGTACCTACTAAGTACTATTTACTTTTTCCAGAGTAGAAAGAAACCCTTATCAACTGAAGAGGAAGGTGTTTTAGAAATTGATGATGCCCATAAGCAGGTGGATGAGCAGTGGAGCCCTTTGTGGGAAATTAACAACTCACAACAACCATTTGAATAGGATATGCAAAGTTTTTAAACAAATGAGCCACCAATGCATGTAGTGGTGCAACTGCAACTATCAACCCACTAGAACAAATATTGGCAACGAATGAGACTCAAAATCAGGTAGAGGAGTTGATCAATGAGTCATACGACCCTTCATGCATATGATGCAAAGTTTGTAGAAGAATGAGCCAACAAGAGGAGAAACGCTTGTTGGCAAATGAAGGAAAGAAGCAGGTAGAGGAGCAGACACACTTTACATTTCCAGTGAAAGAAAATGTGATGGTGGATAGACATCTAAAGGAAAAGAGGTGCTCTCCATCTATAATAAATAGAACATTGGCATCCACTAAACAAGACATACAGCTAATTGCTGAGATTTAAGGTGAAAAGGCATTGTCATCCACAATGTTGGTGAGAAGGAAAGAGTGCAGCCATTTCCAGAAACTGTTGAGCAAAGTCCAATAGTGGGACAAGACAAAGCATATTCGTAAACAATTGGAGGGTTAAAGAGAATTGTAAGGGAATGAGACTTTCATGTGGAGAAAAGAAAACTAAATGAAATAAAAAAAGAAGTACGATGGAATTGGAAAATGTGCTGTCTGTAGATGAGAGGAAGGTGAAAATGAGAAAGATTCTAGCGAGGAAGATGACTATATGCATGATAAGAGAAATGTCAATCAGAATGAGGAGACTGTAGAAACACAAACCACAAGAATAGACCAAGGAACGAACACACGATGTACGTGGAAAAACCTCAGAACGAGGAAAAAACCACGGGGAAGCTCTAACCTAGGGGCACACCGCAACCCTAGGAGAGAGAAAATTCTTATTCACTTAATTCAACAATTACACATAAGTGAGAATATAAAGGAGAGAGGGGAGAAGCCGC
>JAANDH010001563.1:0-43372 GCA_011799765.1 Nymphaea thermarum
GGAAAGAACCGGTCAAAGAATCACTAAAATCGGCTCCAGAACTGAATAAACCGGTTTGAAAAGCCCTGAATCGGTCCTTAAAAGGTCCGAACCGGTTCCAAAACTGGATGAACCGGTCCAGAGAAGACCCGAATCGGTCTCAGAATGCCTGAACCGGTCCTGAAACGGACCGAACCGGTCTGAAACGGACCGAATCGGTTTTGATTTAAAATCAGACCGAATGGATACGGATCAGGTCCGACCGGACCCGACCCGATCCAGAAATTTAAAACGGGCGGGCGTCGAGCGGCAGACGAGCGGAGATTTTTTTTTTTTTTTAAAGCTTTATGGATCCGGATCGGGTCATGACTGACCCGACCCGGATCCGACCCACCTTCCCGCTTCCGCCCGACCGATTCTGCTCGACCTAGCGAGCGGTAACAGGAAACGCAGACCGCCGCTCGCCTGCAAGGGACAAAAGATTACATGTTGACATATCGCAAGATGGACCATTTAGAAGTGATTGGCTATTCTGACGCCGATCTTGGAGGATGCACCGATAGTAGAAAGTCTACTACTGGTTTTGTATTTCTTCTATCAGGAGGTGCCATCTCATGGGGGAGCAAAAAGCAGACTGTGACTGCTGCTCACACCATAGAAGCAGAATTCATTGCATTATATGAGACTACTTCGCAGGCAATTTGGATAAAGAACTTCATTTCACAGCTCAAGATAGTGGAATCTATTCAGAGACCACTTAAGGTTCACTGTGATAATGAAGCTGCAGTGTCTTTTTCCAACAACAACAAAAGTACTACTTCTTGTAAGCATATGGAACTTAAGTATTTTGTTGTTAAGGAAAGGACAAAGAATCAACTAGTGTGTATTCAACACATTGGCACTACAAATATGGTTGCAGATCCTCTTACTAAAGCGCTAGCATCTGGTATGTTCTCTGAACATGTTAAGAGGATGGGTTTGTGTAGTTCAATGTAAGCACACTATTATGCAAACATTTTTTGAATGTGATCACATACAGTTTGTTGATTCTCATTAAGCTTGTTGTCTATTTTGTATTCTCATTTGTTTGTTGAGAAGTTTTGTAAGACAACAAGGTGGGACCTTAGAGTGGATTTTAAGGCTAATCCATTCATTTTGTTTACCCTTGATATCGACTTGGACTAGTGGGAGATTGTTGGGATTTCCCCATCTGGNGAAGAACGGCTACAGTCCCCATATGCTCGCTCCCCAGCGGCGGCGGTGGCGGCGGCGGCAGTGGGTTTCTCTCCTCAGCCATAGCAGCCCAGTGATGGGGACAGGCAATTGACGTATGGCTAAGGGGACCGATTACCCAGACCGGAATAACTTGATGTTGTCTCTCACCATCACGAGACACGTATTTATACTTAGGGTCCGAAACGGATATGGACCCGTATCGACACAGGGCTATCCAGATGAGGAAATCCCAACACCCTGTACATACCCAAAATGATGGCCGCTTTGGCAAATAGAACATGCAATACTACCGTGATCAGCCATTCCAAATGTTGATAATGTTTGCCCATGCAACACAGTGCCACAACCCAAACAACTGTCATTTGTGTGAATGCATGAAAGTCCTATTTTGTGCATAACCAACCGATTGAAAGTGTATTAGAAGTATTTTGGGTGTTGAGAGAGATAGCATGCATGAAATACTTTATATGATTAACTTTGGGTGATCGCTTGAAAAAGACCGGAAGGTCCTCCATTCCTCCTATTTATAGGGTCCTAGGCTGCATTGGAACTTGGGTAAAATATAGTACACTCTTTAACTTAGTATTACAACGGTTTATGAGAGAAGCATCTACAAAAATTGAACAAGCAACATACCTTATACACTGCACACCTACATTTCGACTAGTTGTGCTATACCTCTTGAAGCTTGTATGGTAAACATTTTCGTTCTTGGGGTTTAGTGCAAGAACCTTTATGAATAAAAAAAATTAATACAAGGGAAAAATAACTTGTACTTAGAACACCCATTTACACTTTTGGATAGTAAGACATAATTCCACTCATGACAGCTTCTTTGAGAAAAATAAAATTCAATTTCTATGATAGTTTTGTTTGTATATCTTCTTTCATGACAAGAGAAACAACCACTATGGATTGGACATCCCAGTGAAGATGGAAACGCGCCGGCGTCAACCATAAAGAATACAATTGCTTCCAAGTACCAAATGAACGTAAAGGGAATCTCATGGGCTTCGACGCCCCTTGGTTTGGCCACAGCCCATGATAGAGCTGGGCAGCCTCCCCACCTTCTCCACACCTTCTTCAAAAACCACACCCATTCCCATATGCAAATGTGGCTCAATATGGCAATGGAAGAACCAGACCCCTGGATTATCTGCTCTGAACCTAATAGCCGTCCATCCATAAGGAAACAGAGGGACTGTGTTCTTCATAATCGGGTTCACCAAATTTAGCTTTGATGAATCCCTAACCGGGTTGTAGACCCCATGTCCAAAACCCAGGACCCAAAAATCATGTCCATGCAGGTGCCATGGGTGTGTCTCGCTGTTGTTTGCAGTCAATGAGTTTGCATTCTGTAAGATCACATCCACCACTGATCCGAACTCCAGCCGGTAAATTGAATCACTCAGTGAGGCATTCGGGTTTGGTGGTGGCCGGAAAATGTCGTAGTCAGCCGGAGAGTAAGAGTCCGGTGCCGGTGTGGGATTAAAGACATGCTTCACATACTTCTCCTTAAGTGCTATAAGATAAGGAGTGTGAGGCAGGACAAAGGAGAAGTTGTTCACTGCCCACTTGGTGTATCCATTGACCCGGTTCTGAGTGTTCAGCATGGTGATCACCCTGACAGAGCGCTGAGGTGGCGGCACGACGTAGCCCGGATGTGCCTTGATGGCAAGGCTCTGGTTGACGCGTGGCGCGGTGTCATTCCAGAGTGGACCAGCTGGTGCCATGTTTGGTGGTGATCTCTTTGGATGGTTAGGGTAGTAATTCAGGATGGCTGCTCCGGTGGGGGTCGCCGGCTTTCGTCCGACCACATTGGTCCCCATCCAGTAGTTTCTTGTGGGGTCTTGGTCTGCTTTGATCAGGACAGAGTAGGTCTCACCAGAGTAGATGAAGAGCCTCTGCACAACAAAGGGATCTACATAGTGCCCATCTGCTTCCACAATAGTCATGTTGTGGCCCTGCAAGAGCAATTCAAAATAGAAGAACTATTAAGCATCTCGTTTCATAGATTGGGTGCACCAAATTCTTTTGAATCAAAGATCCTATGTCACATGGGTACGTGTGATAGGGCCACGTATTCATATAGATATGCGGGTACGATGACAGGGGTATGTAAAACTTAAAATTTATCTTTTAAAATTTAATTTTGATTTTTCCTTTTTTTTATTTATTTTCCATCTAGATTCCATATTTTCTCCACCCCCTTTCCTTCAATTTTGAGAACCTTTGTGGATTATTATGTACATATTTATGCATATGCTCTATTGCACCCCTGTACCATAATTTACAAAATTGGTGTTCTCGTATCCATACTGCCGTACCTGTGCCGCACCAGTACCCACACCCATGTAACATAGCAAAGATCTAAAAAAACAGCTGAGACTGGTAATGTACAAGAAACTCTCTTTTCAGTTTGATTAAGCTGGTGAAAAGTTTTCCTATGTTCAGCTTGCTTAGGATTAATCAAGCTGGCTATGAACTCATTTACATACATAAACAAGCTTAATATGAATATGGGCAGTTTACCAAGGGTCAGCTTATTCAGATTGAGGCTCAGATTATACCATGTTGTGTATGAATGTAAGCCAAAATGTATGTAAAATTCACATTTTAAGCAAGTTGGACTTTGATTTGGTTTTAGATTAACTCATCCGACTATGACTCAACATTAGTCTGTTTATGAGGCTCCTAGGGTTTAATTAGAACAAGGTGAGCAGAATTTTACCTCAATCTCGAAACTAAGAGCAGATAATGATGTCACGCTTGCGATCCGAAGGCGGTAAGTTTTTCCGGGGACAACGGTTATGACGTGAGGAGAGCATTGAGGATTAGTTGTGTTGCAGATGCTACCAGTTCCGGCTGCATTCTTGAGAGAGGCCACCAAGGAGCAGTTGTAGCTTCCCCTTCCCTGGATCAAAAGCGACTGCACCAACAATTTTACTTCTTATTGAGTTGATCACATCAGAGAAACAATTTTACATTTATAAAGTTATGGTAGCTAGAGTTACATTGCATAGACAAAGCCATAAAGTTATAGGAGTTAAGCAACTTGGTGGTAATCGCCCCTGTCCCCACTGCCCCCGCCGCCCCCACCTCCGCCGTTTGTGTCACGAAGCTCGTGATTGTTGTTATGACCTAGTGCGCTATTCTTCTAGAACACAAAAAGTCTCGACGCATGCATAGTGAAACCTAGAGATGAAGGGTGTAAAGGGGAGGCTACAACCTCTCATTCAGGCAATGGAAAAATAATACTCACATGAAAAATGGAAAATAAAAAAAAAAAAACTTGATGGTAATCCAATTAGGGTTTAGAAGGTCAAAATTTCAAATGGTTGACTAAATGTTTAGAAATCTATTAGGTTGTGTTTGATGATAGATGAAGCAGCATTCATCCCCAATGTGGATCTGAAAAGTGTGAAAATCATGGATTTAAAATCTGATGGGACAAGAATCCAAGTTCCATGGTGATCTCATGTCGATGCCAGATGGGCAATAATCAAATGCGTCATTAAGTGTTTAAAGTTGAAAAGTCTGCTTCCAAATTTAACACATTTTTCTATTTGATAATATGTTAAGAGAGAAAAAAAAACCGATAAAATGAAAATGCATAACAAGAAGTCTCTTAAATACAAGAACAAACGACAAAAACAAAATGAAATACACACAAAGAAGAAAGAGTGAAAGAGAAAGACCTGTGGCTCGCCAACCCATAAGAAGGGGATGGAGGACAAGCCGGCTGCCTGCTGGTACGCACTCTTATGGTACCAATCGTTGAGCATGATGCTGTGATCGGCGTCGTAGGAGAAGGGCTCGCTCGTCCCCTTCGGAACAGCCACTTGAATCAAACCGTAGAGCCCCGCTTCCCTTTGCATCCCATAGTGGGCATGGTACATATACGTTCCAGGCTGCAAACATGTGATTAAAATATCGTCAAAAACTCAAATTCCATACCGCATTAAAAAAAAATGAAATATTGGTGGTTCGTATTGCCCTGTATTGATTGACTTTAATTAAAAATTAAGAGAAAATTTTGACTTGTTTTTAAATTAAATCTCAAATTGATGACCAGATGTGACTAGAATATTGTGTAGATTTGATAAGATCAAGCAGGATGTTGTAAAACTTACCCTATCGACGACAAATTTATAAATGAAGGTGTCCCCAGGGAGGATCGGACACTGTGTAACTCCTTCAACTCCGTCACTCCATGGTGTTCCAATCTGCCATTAAAACAAAAAAAGTGAGTCGTTTGCCAGGAAAGATCTAATGGGATGATAGTAAATTAGAAAAATGAAAAAGCAACCAATTACTAAATAGGTTTAAATTTATTATGTAGTTCCATGGTCGGTTCCCATGGGTAAAGATGAAGGTTGACGAACCTGCCGGATTCCATGCCAGTGCACGGCGACGTTCTCCGTGCCCAAGCTGTTCTTGAGCTCGACGATGATGGTGTCTCCCTGCTCTGCTCGTATCGTCGGCCCCGGAGACTGACCGTTGACGGTGATCACCAGCTTCTCGTAGCAGTCCGGCGACTTGTATTCGTACTTCACGTCCCATTTATGTCGCCGGACTCGGCCTTCCGACGCCTGGACGGCTAACAGCACGATCAGCAAACCCAGCAGTAGTTTTCCCATATGGGGAGGGCGAGGAGAAGGGAGGAGTTCGGGCCGAGACTCGACCAAACAGTAGTGGAAAGGAAAGATGTCGAGGGATGCAGCTGATTAGACGGCGATGATCGTGGTCGTATTTATATGAGAAGGAAGAACTCCCCATCTTCCAAGAAGGTGGCGGCTCTGATAATCCACAAAGTCGTAGAATATGTTAATACATTATTGTTGCTTTGAATTTCAACGCTTTTCTTCACCTGCTCATTAGCTTCTGATAAAGAGAGGATTAGACCTGGCACTAATTGACCAACATGTTTTTTTTAGTTCTTCTTTTTATCATTTATCTCAGCTAGTGACGAAGCAATGTTATATAACTTTTAAAGGAGCGATTAGTTTTATTTGTCAACTTTGGTTAGCCTGAGTAGGAAATCGTCAGCCACAGCTCAAGTTTCAAAGCGAAGTGTGTGCCATTCAAACAAGGGTGGAGGAAGATTCGCGGCTGAATGTAATAATAGGCTACTACTTTTTACTTTTCTATATTTTATTTTATGATTGAAGAAAAACAAGATGATCTCGGACATAAAATGTGAAGCAGAGAAGTTGTGCATTTTGAACCATACTACCGGAATTGGTCATGACGACTTTGTTTAAGGTGAAATATCATGCGCATTGTGTAAAACCGAAACTATTGTGGTTAGAGAGAGAGAAAGAAAGAGTTCAAGAGCCCATAAAATGGGAATGCATCATAAAATTTGAGGGCAAGACAAAAACAAATTGCAAAAACAAAATAGCAGAATGAAATATAAATGACAGCAGCATAATAAAGTCCAATAAAAAGGGTGGAGAGAGAGTGGATAGACAGAGCAAAAAGAGTGACCCAACAACAAGCGAAAAACAGTGTTGTAACCGAATAGCAAAGTGAACATCACCTTGCACAAGACGAGTCATAGAATCCAGCGATGAGAAGGTGTGAAAAGCCAAAAAAAAGAAAAAGAAATGCCAGAGGGCAGAACTACAAACTTTGTGGTGCTTGAATCATGGCCGTGTTTGCTTGACAAATTGGATACTGTTGGCAAACTTTGTGGAACTTGGCATTTGTTTGTTCAAGCCCACTCAATCCTCTAGCAAAAAATGTCTTTACGATTTTATCGAGTAGCAGAAATGAAGACCGAAACGATATTCTTCGACTTGGATATAGCTCTTTCTAGATCTGATTACTGCGGATCGTTATTGCTTACTGACTTTGATTCCAAGTCAGATCTGGATTCTGATATGAAAATATAAAATTATATGGCTATCACAATCTGGTTACCAATAAGCTTTGGTAGGATGTGGAATTACTCTTCTATCAAAACCAGCCACACGGATTCATTTATCTTCAGATCAAATATAGAACTATATCCAAATCATGGACATCCATAACTGGAGCCTTCAGTCAGGGCCTCAAGGAATTCAAACTTTAACCACAGAACAAAACCTTTGACCGAGGGAAGGGCTTGCTATCCTTTCACATGGTTGGGTCGTGCGTTCACTGGGTCAAGTATGATACCGAGTCAAGAAGATCAGTTGGTCAAAAGCTAGCCGACGTACTGTGTTGACTATAGAGCTGGTCAAGGTCACTGCTGAAGGGGTCAGTTTTTTATTAGTGAAATAAGTGAAGTAGATTTTGCTGCCCATCTATTTTAGATATTTGACTTGATATGTGGGCCATCAGCAGTAGTTTTTTTAACTAAATCTACATTCAAATGATGTCAATATACTCTATTTGACTTGAATATTTAACGGAATCATTCCCAAAAAATCCAATTAAGAAATTGGATCAGATTTTGATTTAAGAAATGACATCCATTCATATTCGGATTCAAATAATGTATTCGAATAGGATTTATTTTTAAACTAACACCCTATATCCAATGTTCTTATATTTTGAAAATCAGCCAAATTCATGTTAAATTTTGAATTCGAATTCGGATGTAAATGTAAAAATCAGATTTAGCTTGGATTTGGATTGTGAAATTAGATTTTGGGTTCGAATTTGGATTCACATATGACTTTTTTTACTCATATTTAAATATGAATAAATGAATATATGAAAAGGCATATATGATTAAAGGTGTATCCGATTAAAATCCGATCTTTTGACATCCGTTCATCCAATCCTATTCTATTTTATTGAGAAAAAACACCTTGCTCCTGAATTTCCCATCAACTGATAAATTTGAATCAGATCATTTGTGGTAGTAATATTAATTCCTATTTCACTTATTACATTCAACTTTAATCATATTAACAGAATGCACAATCTTGTTTCAAATTTCTTTTGCAAGCCTTTTGTTTTTCCATGAACTGCGGAATTCTAGACTTCCGTTTTTGTCGTCTAGCGTTGTTTTCAACGTTGTTGACAATACACCATTGGTTGAAGTCAGATGTCCATCAACGAAATTATATCAAAACAGTGACATTTGGTGTCTCAATAATTGAGATGTAATTTTGCGTTGCTTCGCTTTGAGTTCTGCTTGGACATATTGTTAATGTATGCTTTCGTTTAATAGAGAATACATATGGTTTAATTTATGTTATAGGGTCAACAGGCATTTCCTATTTCCTGAGCATCCCAGTCAATAAAGTGTACACCACAACCGCGTTCTGCATGATCACATGCTGCAAACGACGGATATATATATATATATATATATATATATATATATATATATAAAGTTGAGAAGGTAAATAAAATAGCTTTATCTGGATTGCGAAGACGTTCGTTTTCATTGCCTTTGGCATTGTTGCAGAAAAATTCAACTTTTTAACATTAACGGCCTATTAACATTACTTGCCATATAAACTGAACGAAGAGAGGGGGAGAGCACATAACGGTCATGCCGCTTAAGTAAAGTACTTTTGACACATCTATTTTTAAAAATATTCCATTCTTTTTTTCCAGTCAGTGGTCGTCAATATATATCCATATCAGTGCCTGTATCAGTTTCCTAATCAATAGGACATTTCAGGTAGTATGATGCAGGCACTTATTGCACTAATTTCTGTTTTTTATATAAAAACTAGTGAAACCAAAAAAGGCTTGATTTTTCAATCCGTGTATTTTCAGAATCGTTTGGTTTGACCATAACATGTAGAAATAAGATTCGACTGCTACTAAAACAACCTGAAATAGTAAGATCCCAAGACTCTTTGTGTATAAAGTTTATTCCTTTATTTGATCCTCTCTACCTTCATGGTAGTATCCATATCACAAATTATTTACAGCAATGTTCAAATGATCGGGGAGCCATGCATGTTTAGCCTGCTGAATGAGTGGATGGAATAGACGTGTTCTGCATATCCAAGATGATTGATATTTTACAGAAATCATCAGAAGCCTGCAGGAGCTCCATCCTTTCTTGGATCACTAACAGCAGTAAGGATTCCAAGAAAGACTTGTTTGAGCAGGGGATTTTCTTTTCTGCTTCTATTCCGCTTGACTGGATTCCGAAGGCTATGTACAACAAGCTGGCAAATGGCACCGCCTGCTTGAGCCTTTAGCTCATGACCTCTTTGCTTCAGGAAAAGCTTTGTATCATCTGGTAGCTCAATGTGCTCCCCATTTATGAAAGTCCAATTCTCATACAAAACTGTGTTGGGTATCAACTGCAACAAAGACAGCCATGTTTTACAAACTGCAGGATCATGTTAGGCATACCACTGCAAAATTAATGGTATATCATGTACATGAAGATCAACTGACCAAGTTTGGATGCAAATGGTTCATATTATACAATTGAATTTAACTAGTTAGAGATGGCAGTTAAAATTAGCTCCAAGTAAAACGTAAACTCAGTATATATATATTTTTTTTTTCGAGTCAAATTCTGAAATGAATCTGAATTTAACTAAAAATTTCAAATTCAAAAAAATTATAGATGTCGGATAGTCATGAACTAATTGCAAGTGGTTTCTTTTAGTCGACACCATCTGTCTGCACGTCCAATTCAAATGCAATTAGACTAGAGCTGATTAGGTTGGACACTGTCATTCCTGCATCAGTCTTACCTGTTTAGATCCCTGATTGGGGCACAAATAACTGCTGCGAAAGAGAACCTAGAAACCCTCTTCCAAAGTGGCAAAGGAGTTTTCCTGCACTATAACGGTCCGTATACTCTTTTTGGGCCAGAAAACGAGGTGCTGTTGGCCGACAAATGCACTGGGACAAACAGTTGATCACCAGAAACTTTATGTTAAGGGTTTTGAACAGAAAATAAGTGTCATGTGTTGTCAAGTGTTTCGCTGACATTGTAATGCACTAGTTTACCTGATCCACTCTCTTACTCTCAGCAGGTAATATTGCACGCTTTGAAGTTAAAGACTTGTAGCCAAGTTCTGAGCTTAGTCCAAACAGAAGGGAACTTTGAAGAACTACGTTGGCGTTTTTTATTTTTCAAATTTGTTTAAGACCATGAAACAAGCTGAAAATTGTCATTCAAATAAAAACCCAACTCGCTTCATGTTTGAAGTATGATGGAGGTCAATTCCTTGGTACAACTTGAGTTGCAAAGGAACTAATCCTAACTCGCTCAAGGGAAAAGTCTCCCTCGCCCAGACAGTTCGAAAATGATGACTATCGGATAGACGCATGCAGTTCACCAAGTTATGGCCGCACAGACCAAGAAATAAATTAGGCAAATCAACTAGCTAGATAGATCTAGATGTAGCCAAAAGTTTGCAATTCAAACTTGAAAATTTTGAGCAGGGTAGAGAGGAAAAAGTACCTTGTGATACACCCTTGGCTTCTGAACAGAAGCTTCTGCACCCATTGAAAGGATGAAATGGTTGACGAAGACCTGTATAACTGCTGGAATTATGAGCGTCCCACCACTACCACCTATAACACCAGCCAGTTGGTTGTCCTGCGCTTCATTTTCACATTTATTAGCAGAACTTCATAATGCGATTTACAAGAAGAAATGTTTGCTCTCAAAATTATACATTAAGCTACGAAACTCATAGTTAATACCTTCAGCACTATAATCGGAGTCATGGAAGATAATGGTCTCTTGTTAGGCTGAATAAAATTAGATGGAGCTGCTGGAAGGCCACCTTCACCTGCATCCACTGGCATCGAGAAATCATCCATCTCGTTGTTCAACACTATTCCAGTAGATGGCGAAAGGACCGATGCTCCAAAAGGGTAATTCACAGTGCTGGTCATGGAAACTGCATTCCTTTCTGCATCCACAATGCAGAAATGGCTGGTTCCATGGTCTTGGAGCTGACTCCATCTGCAAAGAAAGGACTGAATCTAATGACGACTGACCATGAGAGGCTGATCATTTTATAATGACGTATATATAAGTATGTAACTCATTTACTTGGGCATGTAATAGTTTGGGGCGAATGTGGTGTTGTCTAGAATCTTCTTTCGAAGCTGTGCGGCAAACTCTGGAGAAAGCATGTCATGCTGGCAGCTCGTTATATTTACAAAGTCCGGGTCGCCAAGATTCATTCTGATGGCCAACATGTGTTTGAGTGCTTCAATTAGATGATGTACGCCCAATGGACCATTTGCTGCATCCTCTGTTCCGTAGCCGGCTAGGATGTTCAAAACCTGATTCACAGCAGTAGCACCAATTTGTCATGTTTGGCTCTAGTAAATTATATGCAGAAAGGGTATAGTTGGTTCAGGATGCAGATGAGAGGCACCATATAGATTGTTTTCGACAGCCACTGCCAACCAGGAATGCAAATTTTCGGATACGACCCAGACCTGCCTAATCGTACATGAAGATGGATTCAGATACAGACGGATAATGGTATTCGCTAATCTAGACTCCTACATGTAGTTAAATATGTCTCTGCAAGAAGCAGAACTGCCACTCTGTTCAGCTGAAGTTGAGTTGGATTTGGAACTCATGATCCATCCGCATCTCCAGTACCAAAAAAAAGTTCATCATTCGTTCAGGCATCACACTTTAAGGCCGATGCATACAAATTCACCGTCGCCCTGTTCCAACGCTTGCGGCATGCCGTTTCTTCGGCAAGCCACTGGACAAAGTTTTCGACGTCATCACCCGATGACAAGAGGTACAGAGGCAGGGGGTATTGGAACCATACCGTCCTTAAAGTTGGGAAATTTTAGGTCAATTCATTTATCTAACCATGTGAAGCCCTTTCACATTATAAGACAAAGGTTCAACGCAATGAAAAATCAGAAATTCAGCTTACCAATGACAGACCCAAGGTGCCACTGGAAGGAGGCGGCATCCCCAAGATCTGGTACCCCATCACGTCCACAGCAATAGGAGTCCTGACTTTAACTTTGTAATTTTGAAGATCTTGCATGGTTAGTATGCCTCCTGCATCTTGCACATCCTTCACAAGGTTCTCTCCCACGCTTCCATTGTAAAATGCCTTAGGTCCATATTCGGAGATCGCTTGAAGAGTGTCCGCCAGTTCACGATTATAGCATTTGTCACCAGGTTTTAGCAGTATACCAGCTGGGGCGAGCATGCGGCGCAGGCCAGGGTCAGCCATTATCAGCGTTTCTTTTCTTTTCATGGTTGCTGCAAGGTAAGGAGATACAAGAAAGCCATGCCTAGCAAGTTCTATGGAAGGAAGGACAAGCCTCTTCCAAGGAAGTCTTCCATATCTCTTCCAGGCTTCATGAAGGCCAGCTAGCTCCCCGGGTACCCCCATGGAGAGTGCACCAACCACCTTTTTTTCTGGCTGCATATTGTACATGTCCTGTAAATTTGAAATTTTAGATTTTCAGCTTTTCAGATTTTGGAATTCCAATACACAGAATGTTCTGAATTTCGCCTACAAGTAACCTGAAGTTCATCGTTGAGATGGTGGTGCATTATTCTACTATAGATTTTCCTGGGAAAACTTCAACATATATGGACGCATAAGATCTATGACCTAAACATAAACGTTCTAGTTGCACGACTAATACTTATAAGGGAGATTTACTTTGAACTTTAATTGCATTGCAGCAATGTAAAAGGTGCTCATATAATTTATCTTCCAAAATATCCATTTTTTTTAGTACTTCCTTGCTCCTTGAAGACATCACGACAGGGTGTAGCATCTACATCAGTGTTCATAATAGAGGACCAAATATATGATTAAATAACTAGCTGACATGCTTTGGAGTTGATGAATTTGATCCAGATCACCAAATTGAATGGCTATATACTGAACATTCCTGGAAGAAGTTTGAGCTCTTAAATTTATGCAGCCACACCTTAAGCATTTGTCGGCTGCCAGTTTGAAGGTGAATAATTTATTAACTTGGCCACCGTAATCCAAGTAATGTATGGTAGCTCTAAACAAGATTTCCGCAGCCTAGTCCATTACTATTGCAGAACAAAAGGATGTGACCAGTGAATCAGCTGTGGTAAATAAGCAAAAGGGATCGAATTATGAGCGGGAAGCTTTAGCAACTGAATTTAAAAGCAAGCACAACTTTATTGTGCTTGTTGTAATTCTTCGATGCTTTATATACTAGTACAGATGTGGGCTTGCAAACCTAATGACATTAGTCCTCCTCGACATCATATTACATTAAAATTTACATATAGTTCAAACAGACAGGTCTCCTGTGTCAGATCAGATACAGGCAAAAGTATATTATGGAGCATGCCAATATCTATTAGTGGCGTTTCAAAAGTTTATACCTACGAAGCACCTGAGTCAAAATTTTCTATTTCCAGGACCAAGTTACAGGTCGGGTTGGGTAACCCAACGCTTTAAATTTTGTCTACTTTTTACGCCTTTTGTTTTTTGTAGTTGTTGTAAGCTGGCGTAGAATTGCCATTAGTTCAAGAATGTTATATGACTTGCACCAAGGATTGTTCTTCACAGCCATCGCAATCTATGATGGCTATGGTATCTTATTCTGCACCTGATATCTTAGATATTGTAGATGTGTCTACTTCAAGCAAAGGGCCACATTAGTGTAATCTCGGACTCTTAATACGCACGAATTTGGAGGTGATGGTTGAAAGTGCACCAAAAAATTAAGAAAATTGCGTCAAATGTAATAAAAATTAAATAAAAAAGTTTCCCGGAAATGATGTCGCACTTGCCCTTTGACATGAAAGCCAACGTATCCGTTTCGTTTCCATAACTGCAACCAATGAAGCTTAAGTTTTTTCTTTTTTTCTCAATAAAAAAAAAAAATTGACACCCGAACTTTGGAGGTAATAAATCCCCGAGGAGAAGGGCCATGAGACCTCGATTATTATAATAATTTTGATTTATAGATAGCATTAATTTATTTTGAACTTGAAATAAAGTTCCAGAATACTGGATCATGTATGGGGTCGATCCTTTCAACATATAAATATCTTCTTAACAATGTCCAAAGCGCGGTCTATCGATGCTATCAAAATCAGGTTGAATTGGATGGATGGCAAAACTGGTTCAGCTCCATGGCCCGTTCAAGAATGTCATAGGTCATTTTTCTATTATTTTAAACTAATTAAACTTTTTTTTTCGATTATTATATATTTGAAAAAAAAATAATTTGTTTTTGCCGATTTACAACTGACTCAGTTGCACTGCTGAATCGGCCGATTCACCAAATCAGCCAGCCAACGCCGACCCTAATGGCATAAAGTGTAACAACTATTGCAGATGGACCACACCAGATTTACAAATGGGCCAGATCCGAATCGAAACTTTTTATTTTTTACTACAAGTACGACTTGGACCCTTAAAAAGTAGTACCGGTCTCATATATTATCAGCCCGTATTTACCTAATTTTTCAATTTTATAAATTCTAAAGTTAATTTACAATATTTTCTCTAATTTTAAATTACGAAAAGAAAAAAAAAACCATGTTTTACCCGAGGGAACCATAACATCAAGTCTTGACTCTTGCGTGGCAGGCTCCATTCCAACTCCAAAATGATATTCAATTATGGGAAACCTTTTCGTGCCACGTCCTGATGATTCGGTTGTACGTGCCACTATTTTCCAACCACAATTAATCATAGATCCGTGCAACGGGAATTCGGTAGGCCACATCTTAGGTCCATTTTTTTCCTTCTTTATTTAAGAATAATGAATAAAATTAAATAGTTTTACAAGACTTTTATCTCCTAGTGGGATAATATAGTATTATCTGAACTTTTGATGAGTAGTTGTCTCCTCCAACATATGGATTATACATGAGCTAAACGGTACGTTCGAAATAAGAAGGAAAAAAACATTTAAATCTAGCAAGTTAAATATATAACAACATTATCACTGAAAATATAGCAAGTTATTATACTTTGGGTGAGATTTGAGAAAGAGAGAGTTATAAACCACTGCTCGGGAAAGAGTTACAGGGTTCAAACTAAAAACATGTCGCGTCACACATCCTTGGCTTGACTTTATGCTGTGCCTCTTGATGTTATTACTTACAAGTGATTATACTTAATACGTGGCTTTCTAACTGTAACAACCCGACCCACTCCCGAGTTCGGGCCCCTGGTCTAGCGGATCCCAACCCGCTCCCTAGCAGTTTCGGCTTCAATCATAAAAAGGCTAGAAACCAGGACAATCTTCTCATTAAAACCTCCTTTTATAAGTCATTGAAGATCCCTCACAATCTTCAATACATGACTAAACATTTGAGACGTTACACTAACAACAACAAAAGATCTATCGCGCCCTTTTCTTTCCTACACGAAAAGAAAAAAAGATAGAACTAGTGAATGAGACGTAATCGCATTCCTGGCAGCATAAAACGGAAAGAGTATATAAAAAATGACACATTGATTGTGAACTTGAATTGCATTAATGAAATCTCACGCGAACTCACCAACTACACCAAACCCCCTTTGTTAGAGTAAAGACACAAGTGGCCTCAATTCAAGGCTTCATTCTTAAAAGAAAAAAGAAAGCTTTTCCTTAAATGTTTTTAAAACTCTTGACAGGAGTTGATGAATTGAAATTCTTTTTTTTTTATGGCTTCTTTGAAGAGATTTTCCACGTTTTCAGGAAGGCACGATTGAGAAGAATCCGAAAGACAACTCGTTTACAAATAGAATAGACATTAGTGGATGACTTATTCCATAAATTATAGCTTAAAATTCAAGAGCCAATTTAAAGAGCACGTCTTCCATTGTTTAAATAATATTTTTAGAGATCGTTGTCAGTTTGACAACAGTAATACATTATTAGTATTTCATGAATTTCTTCCTAGAAAATGGAGAGCAAATTCACAAAACACTTATAAAGTTGTTTTATGAATCATTCCATTTTTAAAGGCAGGTTCATTGAACATACTATTACCAAACACCCTTTTAATATAAATTTTTATACATATAAAAATACTTTTTCAGTTCTGCTTACTTTTTGTATGTATTTATTTTGCAAAACAAAGAAGGCGTGAGGCAGAAATCACTTTCAATATGGTCCGTTGACGCGGGGACCATTTTCCAGAAAACCATTTTTAACCCAGGCGGTATTCCGGTGATCATATCTCCTAGAAAATGAACGGCGGTGATCATATCTCATCGCAGAGGAAGAGGGAGCGAGCGAGAGGTTCACCTTGTAGGCTGCCCCCGGTGCGGTCTCCCTCATATCGTAAGCGAGCGCCTCGCCGTCTGCCGACGATCTGACGACCAGGAACGATCCGCCGCCGATGCCGCTCGACATGAGGGAGACGACCCCGAGGCAGAGAGCCGTCGCCACTGCCGCGTCGACGGCGTGGCCGCCCTCCCTGAGAACCGCAGTCCCGATGTCCGAGCATCGCGCGTCGTCCGCCGCGACGACCCCGTGCGCCGCTTGGATCACGTCCCCTTCGTCCCCGCTGTTCCTTACCCGAAGACTTCCAAACATCCGGGCCATCTGAGGAGCTCCGGCGAACACTCCGATCGTAAGCAACACCAGAACTGCAAACATCGACCAAACCAGATATCATCCACTCTGTTTAAGTGAAAATTGAGTAATGAAAGCAAAAGGCCAACTCGCTAACCAAAAGCAAGCAATAGAAAGAGCGAACACAGATCAATGTTCATAAAGCAAAGATCGAGCTTGGAAATGAAAGGCTACTAGCAAATTGTGTCGGTAAACGTACTTGTTGATATCAGAAGAACGAGGGGAAGCCAACTCCGCCGCCGCCAGGAGACGCTCCGGTTACGGCTGAGAAGGGGCGTCCTCTCCATTGTAGGAGCTTAAGAGGGAGAAGGGGGAAGACACGGATGGAGGCGGAATTTTGGGAGCTTTACTCCTTTTATCTGGGCTGGAGGAATCTTGACGGAAGGATCAAAAATGATCCAGGAGTTTTCGCGGGGGAGAATTTCCATTATCGGGACAAACTTTCGTCATAAATGCGAAAAACCGCGCAAACATTCTGAGAAAACTCTAGATAAGTGCTTAACTTTTGATTGGATCTGATTAAATCTTCGGTATTATAATAAGATATTCTAGGGAGAACATTGTCGAGAATTTCTCTTACATTCTAAATATTTTGAGGCGGGGTGTTAGGATGTCACATTCAAAACCTTGAGGTTTTTACAAATCCAAATTAGTTTATCTTGAAACTCAATTTTGATAACACACAAGGTGTCATCTAATGCCCCTTAAGTTATATCATAACATAAAAAATGTATTATTCACTTCAAGGTAACATAGGGCAACGGTTTAATCATTTTCATATTTCAAGATAATGGGGCAATTGTGAAACAAGTTTGAAACATATATATGAAGATAACTTGATTGTTCATGGCATTTCTTGTTTCCTTGTGTTTGTGTCTACAGTTTCACATATTGTCATAAGGTGAAAATTGAAATGCCATAACTACTAACTTCTCTAATATAAATATACCATAACAAGCAACTTATTCAATGTATATAGTTATGGGAGTGTTGAAATTGTGTCCAAATAAATGGACCTTAAGTGATATTTAATGGATGTTTAAATGAGGCGGGGTCCGGCGACAGGTTCGGTTGCGGCGTCTACTCGGAAACAGGGACGGCGTGGGCCCGCGGTTCGCTTGCACGCTACCGCCAGTCTGTCACCACCCGAAAAGCATGGGCCGTGGTGTAGCCGTAAAGCTGCTCAACGTTCACCTTATTTACATATTGGTACCTACTTCTTGTGTCCTTTTCTCGTTGTTTTCTTTCTTTTCTTATTCTAAGAAAAGATCATTTTTATACGGTACGGTTTACATGTTAGTTATTGGTCCTTGTTTTCGGTTAAAATTTCCAGCTATATTAAAGGAAATGACAAGCTGTCACTTTTAGTGACAAAGTTGGCAGTTGACGACAAAAGTGAGGCCTGTATAAGGAGATAAAATATTTATAAGACTGTATACGAAAATAAAACTAAAGCCGCGAGGTGTTACGTAAAAGCATTCAGAAAAGCTGGAAGTAATAATGGAGTTGGTTTTTTGGGTCCGGAAATCTTCCATACATCGTTGGCATGTAATTGAATCTGGACCATCCATCCGAATTAGTTTGTGCGATCTGAATTAAGACCCGGACAGAGGATTGGCGTTTGCTTCACCAGGATGTAAGCTCGACTCCTCGAGCTTGAGCTTAAGTTAAAATTTTCCTTATAAACTACTTGAGTTTGAGTTACAAGCTCGACTCGGTTCGGTTCGGATATATATATATATATATATATATATATATATATATATATATATATATATATATATATATATATATATATATATTTTAAGGGAATGTTGGTAATTTTGATGAATTTAAACCCTCCTTTTATTGGTTTTATTTTCATTTAAAGAAAAAAAAAGAATCAGTAGACATAAGCTCAAAAGAGTCGATTTTCGGGCTCGAGCTCGCCTCATAAAGATTGAATATGTGACTCAAGCTCAGCTCAAACTTGGCTTAACTGCCACATATAGCCAAACAGATTCAGGATCAGCTAGAATCCAAATCCAAATCCTAATCGGATGAATGTAAGGCCCCGTCTTAGTTTAAATACGTGTTTAATGGACTCTCTTACGTCTTAACTCTTATCGATTGGAGATTCGGGTAAATATTTTACCCATAATTAGGCTGTTCGGCTTAAGTCCAACACCCAATATAAATGAGATTCTGCTACCTCTCAGATTTGACTTTATTTTGTACGAAATTTATTGACTGCATTTTCTCATAATAATACTAGGCAAGGAATGATGATAGTGATTAGGAGCGAAGCCAAGGGGTATCGAAGGGGTTCAAAACACCTCTTAAAAAACAAATTACATGTAAATTTTAGAAAATTTCAGTTGTTTTATGTAAATATATTGAAAAATGATATTTTAGCTTTCGTCAAAATTTAGAAACTTTAATTCAGGCACCCCTCATGAAAAATTTGTAGTTCCGCTCCCTGATAGTGATCTTTTGATATTTGAATTTTTTTTTACTGATCGATATCCAAATTCAATTGCTTAGAAACTGACATGGTTTCATTATTTATACATCTGAACCCGATCCGGTATCTAGCTCTGATTAATCGTAGTTTTAAACATGTAGCATGAATAAGAACTAGAAATTCAAACTTCTAACCATTTGGAAGGAAATGCAAACCCATCATTTTTGTTATCTTGTTTGGTTAAATTTTTTAGATTTCTTGATATTTGGTGTTTGGTTTCGCAAGAAATTAAGTTTAATTAATTTTATCCAACTAATTAAAGCATTTAAATGTGAAACTAGCCAGTAGCTAGAAGCATAGCTGCCAATTGCCATGTGCTGGTGTAGGCCACTACCTATGCCAGCCCATGAGAGCTCCTGTTACGATGAAGCTGGACCTGGGTCCAAATGCCCACCCTACATCCAGGTCAGTGTCTCGCAGGCACTTAACCCACTAAGCCATAGACTGGTCAGCAGAGGCAGAGCCAAGGTAGGGTTCGCATGGGCCTTAGCCCCACCTTATTTAAATGATTGGTTGTCTTGGTTTCTATCTCTGTTAGGAGATGAACCAAACAATTAAGTGTGAATTAGAATAAGCCAAACTGAAAGGCCAAATTCAATATGGAAGTGGGCTAGATTGTTACAAAATGTGGTCTATTTGATTGATGATTTCCAAATTAACATGCTAAGACTAATTCTGCAATCAGAAAGAGTTGTGGCAATGGGCTCAAATGAGTCAAGTTCAAATAGCATTAAGCTGATGCAACTAAAAATGGCAAAAGCTCGATGCTATTCCAGCTCAATTGCACTCTCCTCAATCAGGGGCGGAGCCAAGGTAGGGCCCACTTGAGCGCAGAGCCCACCTCTCTTTCTCTCTATGTATATATATATATGTAAGGCATACGCCTCAAGGACAAAACCATTTTTTATGGTTTATAATCGAAAATTAACCAAAAAAGCTAAAAAACTGGTACTATTATGGTGAACCTATTGGTATTATACCATTTTCTCCTTTTTCATCTATTGGGAGCTTAGAATTGTTGGTAATAGTGGTAGAGCAACACCCAAATCAATTCTGTCACCACTGCTAGAAGGTCCATTTCTTGATCTTCTCAATCGGTGTTGCCACTTAATCTCTCATTTTCACTCTCTGTGTGTGAGTGCTGCTGGCCCTCTCCCTCTCGCTCAATCTCTACAAAGTGAGGGAGAGAGAGCAGTGGTCGGCGATAGAGGAAAATGGACAGAAAGCGGGCGCCTGGCGATCACAGTGCTTATTAATTTTTGAGAAATGGCCCAAAAGGTGAATTAATAAAATGTTGATACGAACGGTGAAGATTAGAAAATTAATTGGAAACTAATTACTTTTTTATAAAAGTTTCACAGGTGCAAAAATCCAGCCTTGTATTTTATTAGTGTCATGTACATTACTAGCATATAATGCATATAGAATTAGCAAGTAATTATTATTATCACATTTTAATTGTCATTATTGCTATCATCAAGATTGTGGAGAGATATTATGGGAGCTTGCACAGATACACACCCAAATGAATGAAAAGTTAAAATCTCTCTAGTGACACTGTGGGTGGCATGTTACTGGAATTTTGCATATGCACACCTCCTTTGAGCACGTCATCCACTGCATATGATATGATATTGCCTAGAATCAATTTTTTTAATATACAAAGCAAAAAAGAAATGTAGTCCCAATAAATTGGTCATACTTTCATATTCTTGTTATTTTACTTGTTTGTTCTATTTTCATGTTATTTTTATAAAAATTAATATATTTAACAAATTTGACCATTAAGCTTACGCTTCAATCACCGTCTTGCGTCGCCTCGCCTCACCTCATGATATGTTCAACGCTTCGCCTCGCCTCATCGCTTTTTACAACATTGCTAGAATCTATTTTTTTAATATACAAAGCAAAAAAAAATGTACTCACAATAAATTGGTCTACTTTCATATTCTTGTTATTTTACTTGTTTTTTTTCAATTTTCATGTTATTTTTATAAAAATTATATATTTAACAAATTTGACCGTGAAACTTAGGCTTCAATCACCGTCTTGCGTCGCCTCGCCTCATGATATGCTCAACACTTTGCGTCGCCTCATCGTTTTTTACAACATTGGGTCGAGCTTCAGCTTAAGTTAAAACTTTCCTTATAAACTACTTGGGTTTGAGTTACACAATTCAATTTTAAAAAATGATATTTCGGCTCTCCTCAAAATTAAAAAACTTTAATTTGCCTCCCCTCATAAAAAATTTCTGGCTCCGTTGCTGCTAGTCAGTACCCTTTGGCCAAAATTTTTCTGTCCCGCCACTAGCACTAGCTAGCTAGCTAGAAAATTATGGTTTCACATGAGCCATTAGGATCTAAATCAAGGTGTCACCATGCTTTTTTTTGGGGGGGGGGGCATATTTTGCAACTGGAATTAACTAGCTATGAGGTGGAATGGATTTTTGATTAATACAGGTGGTTAAACTCGCCGAGACATGAGTCGATAATGGCGAACGACTCGCCCCGATACAGACTTGGTTGGTGTAAACCCAGTTCTTTTGAAGCGGGCCTTCTCTTTTCTTGCACATTTTGCAACTACATGGGGAGTGTAATTGTATAGTTAAGAGATTTAGTGTTAGAACAACTTCAAGAAGGAAGATCAATATATATATATATATATATATAAGATTCACATTAAAAAATATGAAACATTTAAGAGACTAGTGTGGGCAACTGCCTACACTAGTCACCATGTGGCTACGCCACTATCCATTCCCACTGCCGCTAGGGTCAAGGGGTATGTCAAGATCTGGGTGGGGTATGGTATGTCTATGAAGTAGAGTGTTGTGATCACACGGTTTAAGAGAGCAGCACCCATGAAAATTGAATTGAAAAAACACTTTGTCTAACCGCCTTTGCTACACTCCTGCCAAACGGGGCATTTAATATGTACATGATTGAGCCCGAAAACTTGCGGATATATGCGTTCTACGTGATCGTAGTATGGCAATGACCGGATTCCTAATCTCCAAACTGTGGAAAGCATCATTTTTTTTTTAAATTCTGGATTAATGATATGAAAATGTTGGTACGAATTGCCAAATTTTAGCTGCATATTCACGTCCATTTTCAAATCCTAGAAAAATTGAAATTTTATGGGTTTGATGAAATATTGGTAAGTCTAACATAGTATATATATTCTATATTTTTTCTGTAAACATATTTGGCAAACCCATGAATCAGACCCGTCTAACTCTCGAGTCGACATATTAATCAATTGATAAATTTGTAATGTATTTTTTCACAAATCGATCAAAAGGTTAAACACATGTCCATAAAATAACAGCTAAACATCAAATAAAGACGACTAAATGGCTATAGTTTACGAACACAGGTACGTAAACTACAAAATAATAGCTACTAATAAGTAACATGCGCTAGATTACTTTATTTTTAATAAGCAACTATAGTATTATTTCGTCGTGCAATGGAATACTAGAAAACCCAACCCTCTAAAACTATATATTAGGTCAAACAATTGATCCTGACCCAGTTCCTTGGTTGGGTTTGCCAACTATATTTGAAAATCTGAATATTAAAATGGCAAGTATAATCTAAATTGTTAAACTAAGTCATCTCAGTAAAAGTCTTACTACTTTTCTTGTCTAACAAGTTTCTAGGGGCATAACATAGTTGGTAAGATTGACTATCATCAGTTTGATTCTCTTAAATACTATCCATCTGATCTACAAACTACACCTATACTGCTTTCGACCTTTTCGAGATGCGCTGTTCTTGTTCGATATTCAAACAATGTTGAATCATAATGTACTTGGTTATAATTAGCTAAATGTCATTTTGCATTCTTTGCTAAACATATTTAGGAGCAAGAGTCCCCTAAACAATAATGATTTAATATTGTTGGCAGTAGAGCAAACTTTGTGATCATATTTTAGCATTTGTTAATATAAAAATGCAAGAAAAGACAAGAAAACAGAACTATAATTTTATAAAATAAATTTTGATTTTAAAAAAATATTTTGAGTTACTTATCCTCCAAGCCGGTTTTCTCTCAACGTAGGATCAAAATTAAAACAAATGCAGTTTCAAAGCAGACGGGACAATACTTAGGCTGCGATTAGTTTATGATTGGATATTTCCTCGTCTATCCGTTATTTTTTTTTTTGGGCATCAAGTGTGTTTGAGAGAGAGGGTTAAGAGCTGCCAAATGTAAACAATTTTGGTTTCGAGTCCAAACTTTCGTGGGTGGTTCCTCCTTAGCCCTTTTCTTCCTTCCAAAATTTTTCGTGATTTCCTTCTTCAATCTTCCTGAGAAGAAGGGCTTTTGGAACCCTAGCAGAAAGGAGGGCCCGGCACCTTCTCTCCCACCAACTCTTCCTTTGTTTCTCGTGGCCGGAGAGTTGGCCGGAGAAGATTACGACGAGGTTTCAGGAGAATCAAACCGAAGAGTGGCTGCCTCAGGCATAGACACGGTGGGATCGGCAAGCAACGAAAGCACTTGACAGGCTGCGGAGCGGCGGGACAATTCTAAATCTATAGAAAAGCAGATAGAAAATCAGCGAGGAAATTTGGGTGTCTCGCGGGGAAGAGGTGAATCTCTCTCTCTCTCTCTCTCCAACTGCAGGATAGTATGCTCCACTATCAATTTCAGTCCCCAACAACCACCACCATGCCCACCTCAGTTCAGCCCTAACCAGACTTTTTTAAGAAAAGTTTTGATGCTGCACATTAAGATGTTGAGTGTAGGTCGATTGGTTAAACATCTAACGATGATGGCGCTGCAGGAGCATCATCAAGTGGATTTCTCCTTCTTCTTTTTCTTCATATTCCGCACATGAACAAGTACATATGTTTTTGTGTCATAGAGATTTCAGGTCACAAGTAGTGGGTCAGTGGGTGCACTATAAAGAATAGCTCATCAAAGTCCTGTACTAAAATCTCGAGTTCTTTGTTGAGGACGCCCTAAGGAGCGTAAGGACCGAATTTCTGGTTTTTGGCGATTAGGATTTTTGACCTATGGACTTTCAAAGTACTTAGATAGAATGCATAGCAAATATCAATCTATGTGTTCAATACGTCGTAATTATGAAACTGTAGAACCATTTTATAATAATTCGCGGAGGTGCAAATAATTTGGCCTAATGCTTTCGTCATGAAAAAAGGTCGTACCATGCAATTGCTAATCTTCTTAGATACTTCCAAATTTTGTGATACGGTATGACATATCGATCAGCTTCCTACTATCTGATAAGTAATAAAAAGATCGACTGTTTTGTGCAGATCAATCGAAGTATACACAAAAATCGGATTGAGTATTGTTTGTAGCCTTGTACTCCTTGTGCGATTGTGTTTTTAAGTGTCCTTGTCTTTGTCCATTCTGCTTCCTGTACGCTCTTGACAGCCTGATGCGTTTCAATTCTGTTTCTTATTTAAAAAAGAATTGAGACATTGTGTTTGGGTTCAAGGTACTAAGGTTACCACTTAGAGAATGGACGTTCCACCTACAATAACGACACCTACAAGAGCTGAGTTCCACCATTAAGCATATTTCCTCACCTAAGTGGATCATGCATGAAGATGTCAAATATTTCTTCGTTGTAGCATCAGTGTTATAGGACAATTTAAAGGTTTTTTTTTTCCTTCCTAAATTTTTGTGCTTGAATGGTTGACAGTACACATGGCAAAACCATAGAAGCCAAGCAATTCTTGAGATCAGCTAAAACCAAAATGGGGCTCTTATTCCTGAGCCACATTCAACACCATGAACTCCTGAAACAAAAGTATGAGATTTAAGAATTTCTAGAAATACAAAAGTTGGCATTGAATATGTGAATCCGAAGGACTTCTAAAGGCACAGTTGGATGACATGCTATAAACTGGTTATAATGAATCTTGTTTTTACTTGAAACATGTTTATTGGGAAGCCTGGTTTACCAAAAATCCATGTTATAACATGTTAGGGAACTCCTCAATGCAATAAACTGGCTCAGGGGCTGAAACTGCCCTCCTGGCTTCCCCAAAACCAAGTTTCAATCAGATTAAATTCAGTAAAGTTCTCATCCAAACATTTTACTGACTGAGTATTAGACAGAAAGCCTGGTTAAGAATAAGAACCAGGTTCATGCAGGGGTGGAATATATCAGTAAACTAAGTCCTTCGAAAATGAAAACCGGCTGTTGAGCTTCTAGGAGATAGGATGAAGACACTTAAAAAATACTCTACTTTGTTTGAGTTGCATATATCAGTTGGTTTCCCATATGCTTTACCAGATGATGGGGAAGAAAGCAATATATCATACCATATCACAAATTGTATATTATCTATGATGCTTAGCAACCCATGTTATCTGTTTTTTTCCTCCGGTTTTTGTTTCAGAAAAAATTAAATAAGGAGAAATTGTGAAGTGGATGAGAAGTATAAAGTTGGTTATTTTGCACTGTGTCTAGGGTTTAGTTACAAATCATGAGGATGATCAAGCTTCCAGAGCCACCAAGTGGTACACCAGGGATGCCAGAGATATTTGAAGGTGGAGTTTATACTGTAATTCGAAGGGCTGTTGTCATTGGCAATGGCTTTGCTGGAGCAGAGAATCAGTGTCTTGGATTGGTCCGTGCGCTGGGATTGTCTGATAGGCATTCTTTATATGTAAGTTTCTTTTGATTATTTCTTCCTGTCTCTATTGATTTTGGTAGAAGGTATAGATATACGTTTGTTAGCAAACTAAGTGATGGTTTATGGTTACATGGTTGAATCTTGTTGATTGCTTGGTAAAATTAACAAGTTTGTGGTATTGTTTTGATTGTTTTATTTGTATGTGCTCCAAAAGTTTTGGTCACAATAGAATTACAGGTTATGAGATTCACAAATGATTTTACTGGACAAGATCTTATGTTTTATGCAAAATCATTTTACTACTTTAAATTTCTTTGCAAAGCTGATCGATTGGCTTCCAAGTAAGCTTGTACAAAATTCTATAACTTGTAACTTCCCAATCTGATTGAAATAAGCTAATTGCATAGGTTGCTGAATGAAACTTATTTGTGGGTATTTACTGCTTGAATTTGATCATGTCTAAGTACTTGCTTTGTTTCATTTAGATGATGAATCTGGTTTAGTTGTCACATACATCATATTTTGACTATTTATTCCTTAAATTCTTCAGCGTGTTACCAGACCAACTGGTGGTATTAATGAGTGGCTGCGATGGCTTCCAGTCTCTCTTCACAAAAAACTGGATTTTATCTTAAGACAGCTCTGGGGTGATTCTCGAGTTCTATCATCCTTCAGGAAGAAACAGTTCGCTCCATTTCCTGCCGAAAATGGCCTGAAGGCAGGCCTGTCATCTGTTCTAGAAGCTGATGCAAGGCATATTGCTAATATGGCTCAGGAGACTTTTGAGAAGTATGGTCTGATTTTCCATGTATATATGTGTCTATGTAGTTGTATGTTATGTAGGATGTACACAAGAAGATTTTCACATTCCGCAATCTGTCAAGCACATACTCACTTTCATCAGCACAAGTTGTCGGTGTCAAATGGTTTGTCGTTTTACTTTCAGGGAAGGACCTCTTCTGGTTGTTGCTTCTGGTCGAGATACAGTCTCATTAGCAAGTTATATAAAAAAATTAGCCCCAAGCAATGTTTTTGTTGTTCAGGTACTTCCTGCCTTATCTGTGGCTTGTTTCCTTTCCTGGTGTATAGTGTGCTTTCTTTTAATGGATGGTTACTGGATTCTTCATGTAAATATCTCTGTGTGTGTAGGTCCTTGTGGAATAATAGCTGTTTGGCACATGAAAAGGATGATACTGAAATTTTTGAATCAATAAATTGCATTCAGGCATCTGATTTCGTCCTTCTATAAATAAAGAGTTGTGCTTTTGTTTTCAGCCCATATGTCATTTGCATGGAACATGTAGTTTGTGTTTTTTCTATAATATATATATGTGTGTGTGTGTGTGTATGTTAAGTTATTGTTTTAATTTTTAAGACAATAGTGCATTTTATCGTGAGTGCAATTAGGGGTGGGCATGAAAGAAGTCTGAGCCAAGGTGGGGAAACTCTAATCTGGCTTTGCTGGAGCTCGGTTTGAACATCTGTACTGCTAGAACTTGGTTTGTATAAGCTCAAGCTGACCTGAGTAGCCTAGGCCTAGAATTAGGGACAGCTGAATAGCTGAGCAGCAATAGGTTTTGACACATAGCATATTGCATACATAATACAGCCCAACAGAATATTTGCAGTTTTGCTATGCCAATGACATCTGAGTCTCTGACAAGACAACTGTATAAAGTATATTACACCTATTATATTTTTTCATTTTAATCAAGCTTATAAGAAGCAAACCTTCTCAGTTCCAGCTCAAGCTTTTAAGGCCTTAAATGGTAACTCGAACTTGGGTGGAGCTTGAGTTATTTGGCTCATTGTGCAGTCCTAGGTGCAAGGAACAGAAAAGTGATGTTCCCTAGTGGAACCCCTTCAAGAAGAAGAAGAAGAAGAAGACAACATTTGAGTGAATGAAGAACATGGACTGAATGATATCGCAGCAGTGGAAAAATGAGGGGATTGCTATCATCATACCGAAAATTAAAGCTATTGATGTTTATGAGTAGCAAATTTTCATTGGCTTGCATATGGATGCCTTAGAATCTTTTATGTGATGTCCAAGTGCAAATGAAAAATCATAATTTTCTTGGCTAGTAGGTGATAGGTAACTTTGATGTTTTGAAGCTAAATCTAATTTAGTTATTTTGCATTTTTGCTAATTGTTAAAAAAATGGAGACCTTTTAAAAATTCTCTCGTTATCTTCCTTCACCACTTTATTCATGGCTGTTTTTCTCTTTTTCTAACCTCTTTTTCCAAGTTAGTGCTGGGTCTTCTCAGTTTCTGGTTAGTTGCTGATTTTGATACTGTTCCTTTTCCTTTCCAGTTATAATGGGCGCTCTTTCCTTTTTCTTGGTTTGAATATCTGTTCTTTAATTTTTACTGTACAATTTGGAATGGATGTGCATGTTTCATACTGGGTTTGCTTTTCAATTTCAGATACAGCATCCTAGGGTAAAGTTGAATAGATTTGACATGGTAGTGACACCACATCATGATTATTACCCATTGACTCCTGCTGGGCAACAGCAGATCCCTCGCTTTCTACGAAGATGGATCACTCCATATGAACCGCCCAATAAAAATGTGGTACGCAATTTTATCAGCATGTTGATTTTTATGCTTAAAGAGATGCTTGGATACTATGCCAAATAGTCTTAGAGTTGATCACAAAAAGTATCTGCCAACTGATTCACAGTTTTGTAACACAGGTTCTCACAGTCGGAGCATTACATCAGGCTGATTCTACTGCACTTAGGCTTGCTGCTAGTGCATGGCATGATGAGCTGGCACCTCTTCCTAAGCCTTTGCTCGTTGTGAACATTGGAGGACCTACAAGTGAGATTCAGTCGAATCACATTTCCCTATATTTGTTCAATCTTTCACCGTTCGTGCTTGACATCTTTGAAACTTTGCAACTTGGTTATCTTAGTGTCATCTCATTGTGAAAAACCGTTTTGTTGGTGATTGTCAGTTGACACTGTTTTGGTTTCTGATGGTTAGAACTTATCATAATTTCGGCAGCATAACCAAACCTTTAATGGTTTCCTTTTTCCTTTTTTTCTCTTATTTTATTTTAGATGTCACTTAAGGTTGAGTTTCTGGTTATTGGCTCTCTTTTAATCTTTTGCAGCTTGTCAGATTCTTTTAACAATGATAAGAATACATTAATTTTCTTTGTTATTTGAATTTCTAAGGAGAATTTTCTGGATATGTTTCCTTTTTGTCACTTCCTCTTCAGGGGGTATCAGGTTACCACCCTTCACAGAGTGCCATGGGACAAACCATCTCTGATGTAGTGTAGCACGATGGTTTTTCTTGCTTCAAAATTCTTGCGATTCTCTACAGGTGTGACGATTTTGAAAGTAAAAACCAAAAAAGATCATACAGATTTTGTGTCTTAAGAGACTTTGCATTGTGTATGAATGGGGATACAAAAATGTCAAACAAAAAAGAATGTCCATGAGGCGTTCTGTCCACCCCATCTAAGCAGGCCCTTAATCTCTTTAGTTCTACCTAGACATGGACATGTGTAGCCACGTCCAATATTTTTCAGTTCTTGATACTTGTCATATGGATGGTCTGCTTTGCAGTGGGAGAGTAGCGATATTGACCTCCATTCATCACCATTGTCCTTTAATCACATTAATTCTGTAGAACTGATCCAAAAACGATTTGGCTGAATAGAATATATGGCTGAATTTTTTCTTTGTTAGATGGCATATCAATTTCTTTAACTTGACAAACAGAACAGGTGTGAATCGCCAACACCAGACAATAGTCAGCTATATATTACAAATGCCAAGTTATTCCATCTCTGCATTACTTTATAAGTTTTTCTGATTTTACAAACTAGGGAACTCAAGTTTCTATTGCAGGGCACTGTAAATATGGGGCAGACCTCGCCAATCAATTGGCAGGTTCGTTGTACAAGGTGCTGGCCACGTGTGGAAGTCTAAGAATCTCCTTCTCAAGGAGGACTCCTCAGAAGGTGTCGCTATCATTCATCATTTGTTTATTCTTTTGTCATTGTATTATGTAACTTTAATAAACTTAAATCATGTTGTCAGGTTTGCGAAATTATTCTAAAAGAATTTGGTGAACATCCAAAGGCCTACATATGGGATGGGGAAGGTAATTATTTAAGATAAAGAAAGTAGAAATGCGTTGCTAAATGTAATTAGATTGTTGAATGGTGTTTGACGATCACCTATGGTACACTTAGGTCCAAATCCACACATGGGTCATTTGGCCTGGGCCGATGCTTTTGTGATCACAGCAGATTCAGTTTCCATGCTGAGTGAGGCTTGCAGCACCGGGTATGTCTAGTGCATTGAAAGAACTTGGTTGGGATCATTTTGCTTCTACCACCCCTTTTAGCATTTTTTGCTTATATTCTTTATCTTGCATGGTGCCCTACAGGAAGCCTGTTTATGTAATTGGAGCTGAGAGGTGTACATGGAAATTTTCTTCCTTCCACAACACCCTCAAGGATAGAGGTGTAGTTCGACCATTCACTGGCAACGAGGATGTAAGTATGCTGCTGTTTCTTTAGATAATGTATTCCTTCAAAGAAATACTGAAATAGTTGCTTGAGTAATTAATTTGTAGATCCTATAATACTAAAGAGCTTCAACTTTTATCCTGCTAGAATTCGGGAAATTTATTCATATAATAAATTCAGTAACATCCTCAAAACCACTCTGTTACATGAACCTATTTGAACTGAATCAGTGGAAAATGATACAGTTACTGTATGGATTCAGACATCTTTATTGGGATACATTTTAACTATTTGTGTTAATTTTATTGTTGAATGTTTGTTAACTTGTTCTGCTTAGAAATCTTCATGAAATATGATTTACATTGTTTACAATTTCTTAAACACATCTTTTGAATTATTTTAGTTTTTCTCTTGAAGGGTTCAAAACTGATGTTAGTACATTTGCCTTAACACTTCATAATCTCAGCTTGGAAGACTGAGATCCGACTCTGATTGAAAACGCTAAAATTGTTGGTGGTCCTTGAAAATTTCTGGAATGATTTTCAAGATTCAAAGTTGATTAACAATGTCAAGATTGCTGTCGATGGTTATGTTTCTGATGATTCTCTGTGTCGGTTGGATGCTGCAGATGTCAGACAGCTGGAGTTATCCTCCGCTTAGTGACACAGCAGAAGCGGCTTATAGAGTACGTGAAGCACTAGCAGAACAAGGATGGACTCTTAAAAGATGATCTTTTGCTTGTTCTCTTCTCAGTTAATGGGAGATCCGGTCCTAATTCACTTGGAGCATGTTCATAATTTGAAATCCTTGAAATAAATTTATTTTTTTGTTTGATAAAAAAAAATGGGAGATCAGTCTGCGGGAGGACCCTTGTATCCAGATTTTTTGTTTTTTCTCCCCTACACTTTACAGTGCGCTTTGACATGTGTCGAAAGAGTGGACAAATAAAGTGGCCTGTACAGTACAAAAATGCCAGTTTGAAATTAAAGCAGTTTTTTGCCTGCGTTTCTTCAATTTTATTTCTTGCCCTTCATTCTGAAATTATCCTTGGTTGTTTGCGAAGGGATGAATACCTGATCATCGCAGGTGCCGTTATTTCTAATTTTCCGGATAAAAACCTGTCTTCCTTCTTCTGGTTGGCAATTATGGACCTTGGCTTTGTTTTGCCCTGACCGCGAGGTACATACATGGGTAGCTGTTGGTCCCTGAATAATCACACATGGGGATGATTCTTAGCCAGATTCATGGGCGGTAAGGAATGGAACTTCAATTTATTTGTAATAACCTTCGTTGTATCTCAAGTGTCATGGGGAAGGTAATTCATGTTCTTGTTTCGACGGTAAAGAAAGGGTTGCTTCGTGGATTCATTTGGAATCAGAAGAGGACATGCTTGCTGTAGTCAATGTTGGTCCGAGAATCGATAGATCGAATTTCCATTGTCTAAATGGGTTTTAGGAGTGCCATGAAAATCAGAAGTGATTTGATTGGCAGTCCCTGTGTGGACGAGGTTGACAGATTTGTTATTCATTTTTAGGCAGAAAACTTATTAGATGTTTGCGTGAGTTGGAGAAAACTCTACCATCCGAGTGAGAGGCTGAAACCCGCTCCTCCCCACTTGCCCCAGGGCCCCAAGCTACCCTTAGATATATTTATAGATATATCTATGAAGATATGTGCTGGATTTTATACAACTTATGTCGAGATGCCGAGGAATTATATCCTTTAACCTACTGTGAAGGTGGCGATGGCGAAGAGAAGAAACGTTAAGTTCCAGTGGTTGGTAAAGACATCCTCTTTTTGTTTGCTTTGTGCAATGATCAATCGTCGGTAGGAAAATAAAATAATGCAGGAGAACCATTAAAAAACCATTAAAATCTGCTGTAGGTCGATCAGATTCCATGGCGATTTTAAAATCAATAATCCTATGTTGGCTCATACAAGTCAATCTGGACCATTAAATCAGGTTGTTTTTTGTTCTTGTAATTTTTGACATCTAACTTTGTTCATTGGTAGTTAACTTTATCAAAGCAAAAATGATACGTTAGATGGCATGTTTGATGTAATATATATCCAGGGTTCGTTTTTCTCCAACCCTTTTTCTCTAGCTTTTTCACTTATTTTTTCTTTCTTTCTCATTTTCTTTCCAATATTACTTTTTTGCTACCATTCATTCAAATCTAAGCTTAACGAATCCTAGAGAAGAAAAGAGCTTCGAAAAAACTTAAATGTTCCAATGGTTCAAATAATTGTTCCGGTGCCACATGTAGTTATTTTCACACAAAAACATTGGTGAACTGAAATTGAAAAACTATACAAGAAAAAAAAAAAAAACTTCCAAATCTTTTCCGATGTTTGTTTGGGGAAAGAGAAACTAAAGAGTGTCAAAGCCCGGGGGTTAGATTACGTTTGATTTCCCATGGATCTTAGAACCAAGGGGAACTGAAATCGACGATAACAAATTGTGGATTTCAGCATCAACCTTCGGTGTAGATCTCAGATTCATGAAGACACAACCTTCAACAAAAAAAAGGACAGCCAAATGTGTCATCGTTACTGAACACCCCCTTAAAAAGGAAGGCATATGGAAGAAAAGCACCTGATCAGCTCCAAACTCAGTGAATCCAGCTCGCCTGAAAAGGTTTCTGCAGAACTAAATCTTTATTCAGGCTGCCCAGAAATAATTGCAAAGAGGAAGTTGTTAGCGTCGAGACAGAAACATGATCATTGATGGCAAAAGAAACTGGGAAATATGAATCTACAAAGTTGACAATAACGTCACCATCAATACCAAACTGGCAGCCCATCTCCAAGCTTCTCTTTGAAGTTATTGGCAAAATTTTCCGTCCCTGTAAAGGTTAAAGCTGCCGGCGTTTGATTCTCTTGGCACCCAAACAAATTTCCTTGGAAAAGCATCCCCAGGATGCACCACCAATCCACAAATAGGAAAAAGATTTTCCAATTCCTGAAAGAAAGTTGATCCCCAGTTTTAGCCCTGAAGCAAACAGGCTGGATTGTTTTTCTGTTGGTGAAAGCTGACCTTACCGAACAACCTGCCCTCAAAACTTTTTTTATATGTTAAACCACACTTGAGCCGAGAGACTTTGTTGCTTGCCTGGCCGCATAACCGGGCGTGGGTCAGGAGACTCACAACGGATTCATAACGAAGCGAAAACTCCAGGGCATGGACCTAGGTCTAGTAGCGAAGCTACAACTACCCATGTCAGCAACAAAAATTTTATTTATTTTTACATATTTTCACATAAATGTATTACAATTATTTACTTATTTATATATGTTTTGCCCCATCAAAAATGAAAATTTTTACAATAGGATCCCATAACAAAATAATTTCTGGCTTCGCCACTGCCCGGGGCACCTCGTGTGGCTGAATCGTGGTCCTACCTCGGTGCGGTGGTCCAGTTTTTTTTTTTTCCAATGATACAACTGTGTTTGAGGTGTGACAGAATCGCACTTGCTTGAACTTTCACTCTCAGGTATGATTCAGGTAATTGACTTTTTCCTCGGAACACCAAGAAATGGGAAAGTCATATCTCGGGAAAAAAATTTGTCATAATATCTTCAAATTATCTGTTTTTTTCTTCAACAATCTCAGAAATGTATAAATTGCATGTGAAATCCAAGTCTGCAAGAAAGGTGAGATAATGAGAAAGGTTAGCAAAGGGGTTGATATTGGTAAATGGTTCTCAAGAAAAAGCAAGGAAGCAGTTGAAGCTCAAGTCGAACTATGATAAAAATATGTTTGAATCTTCATTGAGTTACTCTTTTGGACTACAAATGGGGTGGAAAACGCCGCGATACCTTACGTAGGTTCATCCAGAGTTTCTCTTAAATAAATAATAAAAAAATATAATGTCTTTTTAAATGCAATTTGCTAGCGTTTGAAAGGAACACGCGAGCACATCCATCTCCTTTTTCAAGAAGACAACACCAAGAAAATGATAGTGGGGGCCCCAAATTTTTGTAGGTTTTGTTAGGTGGGGGCCTTGAATCTAAATAAGGAACAGGGCCATCCCTTTGAACTGTAGTAATCAACATCTATAACCACTGCTTCGTAATTGTCGACCATCGCCAATAATTGAGATTCTTGAGGTGGGCCGCAAATTATTTGAAAGCCAGCTAATCTCAAAAATTTTTAAAACGAAAAAAAAAAAATCGAATCAATAAGTTCATGGTTTCTGGAAATTTTTATATTTGGATTTTTTTTTTCAAATTTTTAGATTATCCCGAAACAAAAGGCAGCTTTTCACAGGATATCATAAATTTGGAAGTTCTTATATTGGAGGAGGTTATATATCTTAGCGTTTGTAGGGCTTGAAAATGACAGAAAATTCCATTTTAGGTGAAATCTAGAACAGATTACAAAAATTCCTTTTTTGTAAAATGAGCAAAATATATTTTTGTAAATACCAAAACTGCCCCTCATAAAAATGGGTAATTCAGAGGGGCACCGACCCTTCTTATATGCATAGGTTGCAGCCACATTAAAGTTGAGAGATATGGGATTCGCCGGTGGCATTTAGCCAAATTCAAACTCTAGTTGCGCGAGTGCTTATATACATACATATATGGTATCTGAAATATAAGTACTACTAATCATGAGGATAAGAAATCTGCCGACTCATTCAATGAATAATAAATGAGTCAATCAATAATAATAATAATAAGACAACTCCCAAATTCAATTGAATGAATGCAGAATGTTCAAATTTATATGATTCAAACGCAAACAAGAAATTCTGGCTGAATTACTTGTCTGGTTCGTTGTCTTGGCTTTTCATATATAGTGTTGTTCTTGATGTAGAACTATAAAACTGAAACAAAATGATATTAAGGTTCATTTTTTTAAAGGTTCCAAGGTTTAACAATATTAACTTTGTCTTTTATTAACTCATGAAATCTGATTTGCATGTCAAGTTTTCATATAAATTTTCAAATTTTCGAACAATCTTTATTTGCCCATAGCCAAATGGTAGACAACGAAGGATTACAAATATCTGAAAAATCTTAGTTAAGCTCCTAGATTTGCATGTCAAGAGGTCGGTGTTCTCCAATTACTGACCCGAATTCCGGATGTGAACATGGATGCAAGTTTGAGAGCGTGAATTATTGATAAAATTAAAAACTTTTAAATCTCTTTTTACCTTTTAGTTAATAATCTCAGTTACTGCTTTTGATAATAAAACATGACATTACAAAGAGAAATTGCTCAGCAAATTATGAACGAAAACCTAAGATATGTGATAATATTCTTAAAATTCATAGCATGTTTTTGTTTTTAATAATAATATTATTAAGGTGAATGGAGGTGGTAGATCATAGATGGTCTGTTCTTGTTTCAAATCCTCTGGATAAGTTCACTTGATTGTAAAAAACAAAAACTGATCGGCGGCGAAATGAAGTATCAGATAAGAAGTGGGACCAATGGGGAAAATTCCTGAAAGAATAAAACGACGACAGGTAAGATATTAGAGCGTTATCGACAAAGCATAAACGCGTTCCTGTTAGCTCCTGTCAACTCCGGTGGGACCTTGGCGTAGCGGCGAAGGGACAAACTCCTCTGGGTGGGGAGAGAGAAAACATCAAACCGCGCGCACTCAGTTAAGAAAGAAAAGAAAAACAAGAACAAAAGGAAAAGGAGGAGAGAAGACGGAACCGAGGAGCAAAGCTGGGAAAAAAGTTTCGAAATGATAAAATAATCTTGAGAGAAGAAAACGAGAGACAGAATCTAGGGAGGTTTAGTGGCGCCCATTGTAACTTGTTCCTCACCGTTTCCTCTCTCCGTTCCTCCTTTTGCTTGCGGTCTTCTTTGGAAAGGAGGAAGGAATTTCTTTTCTCGTCTGAAACGAACGAGGGAAAGTCATGGGGTGAGTCGAGGCACGCAGAGGGCGAGGAACTAGGGCTCTGCTTCTCCTTGTTGCAGTTGGGGTGTCGGTGTTTGTGATTAATGCTAGTGCCTTAGTGCCTCATCGGCGTGGAGCGATGGGGTCGTGGTACAGAGTGGGAAAGTCCTTGCAGGCCGTGGCTGCTCATGGGCTGCTGCTCGCGTTCACCGTCCTTTTGGTGTTGAAGCTCGACCATCGCGTTTTCTTCTCGTGGTGGTGAGTTCCATCTTTCCGTCTTTTTGTTATATGGTTTTGTTGGTTGGATGTTCTGTCGTGATCGCGTTTATTTCTTTCCTTCTCGTTTTCTCTTGGAATAGCTAAAGAGGGAAGACAATTGAAATATAAGTTGGAGAATTGAGCACGTCCTGTGGACTGCCTTTTCTGGGTCTTTTCGTCCTTCTTGGTTTTCCTAATGGTGGAATTTGATTGCTTTGGGCTCTGTAACTTCTACCAAGTTATTTTCAGCTTCGGCTACGTGTGCACCATTCATTGGTCCGCGAACTCGTTGTTTAAGACAGGACGCAGTCGTCATGTGGGCTTGTAATTCTGCAGCTCTTTTGCTTTGCTGGTTAACTTCATCGACGATGATCACTGTCAATGGGCCGTAGTCATAATCCTGATCATTTACTGCTCATATTAGCCTTGTATATATTTGGCAGGTTAATCGGTTGATGTTTTTTGTTAGTTGCATTTTGACTAATACCTACTCACTCTGTATTTAAGTGTTATCGGTTGAGACTTGAAGCATTTTCTAGGCCTGCCCAGATACCGTTATATGCAGGGCCGGCAGATACTTAACAGGATAAATCTGTAATGAACATTCGCCCATATTTCCTGTTCGATTGGTTCCTACAGCCAATATTTATGAGAAAATTGCTTGTTTGTTTTGCTGAAACAAGGAAAGTTCATGGTGTAGCACGTTCGTGTTAGGAGTGGAATTCGGAGCTCCTACGGATTAGGGAAACTAAATATTTGTAGCCTCAAAAGTATAACACGAATACTGGGAATTTGCCATGTCTGTGATTTTCTGCTATTAAATTCACTTTTTGTTGCTTTGATTTCATGAGCTACCCCTGTATTAAAATGTTCAATAAGGTGCTCTAATTGCATGGGCTTATGTGCATGATTCAAGCAGGGATGAATTCTTAATAAAACTCGGTATATGGTCAGCTTTTGTTTAGTCAGATGCTTCTTCATTGTACATGTGTGTCTGCATGTTTTACTGCTGGGTAATGGTCACTCTTGTGAATATGTTTCCGTAAGCCCTAATTATTTTATAAATTCTCTTGCATGAAATGCTATGTTTGTGATGCAAGTAGTATTTTCAAAATTTTTCAGGATTGTTTCATCCACTTGTTCAATTGCTTATTTCTATTTTTTTCCTGGTTAAATTTGTGTTTTTCAAATTCTGCAGGACCATTTTCATCCCCTTGTGGTTATTCCACGCAGTTGTTGCTCGAGGGCGGTTCTCCTTACCTGCTCCATCACCACCTCGTGATCGCCATGTATGGTTTTCATCTTACACTCTTTATGAGAAGTACTTCAGATCAAGAATTTGATTTTTAGTCATTTGTTCAGTAATTGAAAAGTAAGGTTTCCTCTCTTTCTTTCACAGTGGGCTCCATGCCATTCTGTTGTTGCTACTCCACTTATAGTATCATTTGAACTGCTGCTTTGCATCTTTCTTGAGGGCCTCTGGGGTATGTATGTTATCCTTAATCAAATGTTGTTACTAAATTGATGATACTCCATTACACTGCTGGCATTTCTAGAGTCATTCTGGCCCATGGATATTCCAAAATGGTTGATGCTTCTTCAGTTCTTTGCCCATATTATTAACTTCAGTAGCCTTCCTGTGTTTAGTGTATGTAGCTAATGAGTCTTTGCATGCATTTATCACTTACCTGTTTTGAAGGTTTTACCTGCAGTGCATGGGTCGCCGGCGGTGAACTTAAAGATTGTCTTTCTCCCGTTGCTAGCATTTGAAATAATTATCCTAATCGATAACTTCAGGTACTTTCAATGGTTTAATCTAGCTGTCACTGAACCCTTGTGTTCACCCTGCTTTCTTTGGTGTATAATTTCAAGAGTTTGTGTGTTTAATGTTGTATTAGGATGTCCTTTATAGTTTCTCCTTCTTGTGACTCCAAGGATTTCTTTTGGGAGCATTTATATATTACATATTACCTGTATAGTTTATATCGTGTTTCTGAGTGAGTATCAATTCATGTTTATCTCCTTGACTCATTCTGTCCATGCTAGTATGTTCTGTGTACTTCTTAATGCAAGCAATGCTGGACAACATAGGTTTGACTTTTTGTGCTCAACATTCTAATATATATGCTTGTCAGTAATTGATAAATTACACCACAATTGCTTCTAGTGCATGCCTCCAGGCTATAATGTATCTTCTTGAAAATTCACGTTTTAGATGCTGCTCTTCATTGCATTCATTAACCATATTCCATTCTTTTAGGATGTGCAGAGCTTTAATGCCAGGTGATGAAGAAAGCATAAATGATGACGCCATATGGGAGACACTTCCAGTAAGTTTCTTTTGGATCATTTTCATCATTACCTTTGTAACAAGTGATATTAGGGGAATCAAGTAAAACTGAATACTATATGTTTTTTGTCCACATGTATCTTCCTTTTACTGGTTTCTTGCATTTTACAGTTTTCAAATGGACAAAAACTCTGTAAAATCATCACAAATGGAAAGATTCAAAACACAAAGGTTGTCATGTTATCACAATACATGGGTAAAGAGTCCAATATTTCAATTGAAGTTTTGATAAAAATTAAAAACTTTATTTTCTTGTTAAAAACCAAGTATGCTTCCAAGAAAAGCTACATATCTTTTATTTGCCTTAGACTAAACCTTCCCAGTATTCTCTTCAGAATGATATTTTAGTATTGCATGTGTTTGTATGCATATGCTGCACAAAGGCATGTGGATGCATGCATCAAGTGCACAGCTAATGTACCCATAAAGTCATACAATGTCCTTAGGTGCATAAATTAGGCCTTTAATCCACCAAAATCCTAACATAGTGCCAGCTCTGCAGCTGATACTTTGTGGCTTTCTCTTGGCTTGCTTCAGCCTTAGTTCTGGGTAGTTCCTGCTCTAGCCTTAATTTTGCATAGCCTCTTCCATTATCAGTGGGTTAACCGGTTCATCTAATATATGATGAACGTGACTGCAAAAGATCAAAAGCCTCCATGCAGAGGGTTTGTTTCCTGTGACCAGTCCATCGTAATATGGTATAGGTTTTTCCATTTAGAAGCCTTGTGTTTACACTTTACATCTTTGGTGCACTGTTTTTGAATGGATAATCATAATGTGAAAATGCAGATGCATCCTTTCTGCTGTGTTGATTCAAGCATGATATGCATGCAGGTTCAGTTTTCTAATTTTGTTTTCATAGATGGAATCTGAGATCGTTGTGTCGGAAATGCGTTATGAAGTAGCAGCTATTATGAGTTTTAGCACTGAAGTTTAGAATCATTGCATGCATATAATGTTGAAAAGAGAATCACTGCTTTCTACTGTTGAAGTCTTTTCAACAACATCCCTAGATGCTGAACACCATTCTCATATTTAAGTCCTATTTACTTTGTCTTATGGCATAACCTAAAATTACAAATTTCTAATAATTTTTGGTATCTAAGATTCTAACCTGATACAACAAATGTGTGATAACTGAAATGTATGAATGGTATATGCACAGCATGGGCCTTTCAAGTGCATGTTCTAAAAGGTGCAATGGTGGAGGTGCAAAATTGCTTCATCATCCTTTCTTTTTGTTTTTCTGTAAAACCACCAGCTGCGACAGCATTTTATAGTGAAGGATTAAAGAAAGTTTTTCTAGATCATATCGGAGGGGAAGTGCATCATACTGGTTGCTTCACACTTTGATCCACTTCTACTCAATGAATTGGCATTCTTGATTAAGCAAACGTTTTCTGTTAAACTACAATGTTGTTTAGACTAAAATAGTATGACAGAGAAAGGATGGAGGGCAATAGCTGTTGCAAGTCCAGAACTTCTATTTGAGTGGGGATGGATCTTTCCTCACGATATGCTTGTATGCTCATGTGTGTTAACAAAATTATCCATTAGCACATGTGGAATGGGAAAATCACAACCATAAAGTACTAAATTTTAAAGCCAATCATTCTATCACACCTCTCCAAGTAAGGTTTTTACTTCTCATGATGGGTTCTGGACCTGATTGGAGATGTGGAACTAATTTAGATTCCAACACTTTCCTTCTAAAGCATGGGTTTGATACAACGTGAGGCGTCTAAAGATCGGGGTGGCTGGAATGAGCCAGGAGTTGCTAACAAAGGAACCTAGACTGTGATGGTTAATCATGAGGATGAAAGTAGTGCAGCTGAGAAAGTAACTGGTTTGTTTTCTGGAGAATGATGTAGTAATGAGCCTGTAGAAGAAAAGGAAGGGGAAAAACAAGAACCTTGAACTAACGGCCAATTTGACATGTGATTTTGACAGTTTTGTGCATGAATTGGTTGTCACATGTAACACTGGGGGTTTGTCAAAATCTTGTACTTATCCATTGATGTTTTGTTGGATCTAATTTTGTAGAAAACAGTCCAGACTTAGATGTTTGTCAAAATCTATGATCTTATCTGTTCATTTTCTGTTGGATCTTATAAAGGATAGTTTGACATTACCTTTTGTTCAAAAGGGTGAGATCTGCTGTTTATCCGTAATTTTCCTACTTGATAGTGATATGTGCTAACCTGATTATTCTTTGAAGGTACTAATCAGTTTTACCTTATCCAGCATTTCTGGGTTGCAATTGCAATGGTGTTCTTTGTTGCAGCAACCATATTTACATTGCTGAAACTATGCGGTAAAGTTATTCTTGTCCATAGTTGAATGCAGTTACAGTCCTTTGTTCAAATTGTCTTCCTTATACCAATGTCAAAGATTCAGATTAATCTTCCAAATAACTGGAAAATTTCTCCTAAGATTTGGTTGGGTAATGGTTATTAATCATTAAATATTGCGAGTCTGTGACATATGGGATTTGTATAGACTTTTAAGGATAAGATGTGTTGGAGAAAAGGTTAGTATTTTAAAATTCTCGGGCAAGTCATTTACCTTCTTAGGAGGTTAAGAAGGTGAAGAGTTCAATACTTGGACTGCATCTCTATTGGCATAATCTGGTAGGACTCTGCATAGCCCCTGCTTGCATATAATTCTTTTTTTCTTTTTTTTGGAAGCATCGTTTTTAGTTGTTTGCAAAATTCTGAGTTTATCTGTTCGAGAGAAATTCTTATTTCTAGATTATTTATGAAAAACTGTCTTTAACTCATTAGGGGCACTTTTGATGCTCTTTGGGCTAACTTACATTAGACCAATAAAAGATTGTGGGCCTGGAAATGCAAGATTCAGTTCTTTTGTTTCTGAGTCTGCTTCAATGGGCTGGTTTATGTTCTATTTAATTTCTCGCTGTAAAGGAGCTTTGGAAGTCTCAGGCAACTACAAAATTTAATGACACTGGACTTTGCAGTGATAAGTGGACATACCTAGATAGGTTGCATGTCGACTTCATGCTAGACTAGGTGTAGGAAGAAAGTGCATGTTTACCAAGGTTTAAGTTGCCAGGAGTTGGCAGCTCATAATTGTTAGATCAATATGATGGTTGGAAGTTCCTTTATGAGCTTGCATGGGGCTTATGATCACTTGGCAGATTATAACTAAGTAGGACTAGCTTAAAGATTTGACTGTGGTTAGGTTAGAAACCAATTACAGGAAAGAAATCAATGTAGAAACATGACATGTTAAAGTTCCTTGAATTTGAGAACTCCGTAAAAATGGTTTTGCTGGCAGTGGCATGTTAATGCAGCCACCTGTATTTCAGATTGTGAAATTTGCTGAAAACTAGGCGAATAATGGATCAAATCAGGCAGTGGCACTATGTGGACTGGAGAGAGCTTGTAACTCGTAAGACTAGTTAAGACCATTTTCAGTTTGAAACTGCTTAAAAATAGCTTTCACTTAAAGGTTTGGACTTTCTCTGTTTTTGATTTTTCGGAATGAATTCTAGCTTTAGAGAATAGGTTTTGGTATTCTTTTGCAAATGGGCATTTTTTCTTCTAATAAATTCTTGATATCAGTAGGCTGTAGTGCACAGTTCTCATGGGCCTTGTATCAGAACGTAACTGCACTTGTCATTTTCACACTGCTAATGTTCGATTTAATCCAATGCAGGTGATGTAGGTGCATTAGGATGGTGGGATTTATTTATTAATTTTGGGTATGATTTGTGCATTTAATTGTTTCCTTTAGGCTCACCATGAAAGCCATGCAAAGTAGATTTATTAACAGTTCCATGTGTACTTCTCTGGGCAGAATAGCAGAGTGCTTTTCATTTTTAGTTTGCACGAAATGGTCAAATCCAGCTATTCATCGACTGTCTCATCATAGAGGACCAAGTTCGTCTTCACAAACTATTAGATATCTTGACTGGAACAGTGGCCTTGTGGTGTCAACTGAGGAGGATGAAAGCCAAATCCACATGTGCTCCCCCCAGGATATTGGTGGCCATGTTATGAAGATTCCAGTGATTGTGTTCCAGGTTGTGCTTTGTATGCACCTAGAGGTACTGTCGGACTATCTGTTTTATCCTTTCATACGTGGCAGTTGACTACTGCATTATGTATATTGACATTAATTTCATACAATGGCAGGGTACACCACAAAGTGCTCGATACATCCCTCTGGCAGTACTCTTCTTGCCGCTTTTCGTTCTTCAAGGCATTGGAGTTGTGTTTGCTCTATCGAGGTTGGTTGAGAAGATTATTCTTTTACTTAATAGTGGAACTCGTACTGGAAGATATTTCAGTATCTCTTCAAGAGCATGTGATTGGTTCGGGTTCTTCCATCATGGTTCAAGGTAAGACATCTCCTGTGTCTCTTCTGGGGAGTTACTCTAATGTGCACTGACTTCCATTACGTGTGACATCCTAGTTTATTATAGGCTAATTGTATTAGAAATTTTTTAAATTCTTACAGGCTTTTGGGTTGGTGGTCGATTGATGAAAGCAGTAAAGAAGAACAGGCCCGGCTTTTCCATTCCGCAAATGCTGGGTAAGGATCCATAATTGCTGCAAATGTGGTTTAAG
>JAANDH010001564.1:0-43325 GCA_011799765.1 Nymphaea thermarum
AAACAAATGCGTTTCGCAAAACAAATTGACGAGAACACAACGATAAACCCAAATCCCAACGCCCTGCCAACACTAAGCAACAAGACAAATGTACCTTCACAAGCTGCACAATGGCTGACGGCTTTGGCTCTGCGCCTCTGCCAAATGCGATGAGGAAGGGGCGAAGCGAAGGGCGCAGCACGGCAGCAGTCAGCACGGCAGGAGGGGCGAACTGAGAAGGGCGCAGCCACGCGAGACAGCATCACAGGCTCACAGGCACAGCTGACAGCAAGACTAAGAGGGGCGATTCAGGGCCTCAGGCGAACGGCGCGTGAGTAACGACGACTGACGAGGAGGAAGGGCCAAGGGGCGACCGGCGGGCGGCGACGGCGAACGAAGACGAAGGTCGAAGGGTTAGGGGCTTAGAGTGCGGGACAGCGGGACGAGTCGAGAGATTGAAAGGGCGAAGCCGAAGGATAGGAAATCAGGGAGACAGGGATTCGGGGATTGAAGTCGAAGAAATGAAATTGAAAAACATAAAACCTAACGGGCCCGGCGGGCCGAGCCGGGCCTAGAATTGATAACCAGGCCCGGCCCGTTAAGTTATCGGGCCGGGCCGGGCTCACTAAAGCTCAGCCCGATAGGGTAAAAACGTGACCCGGACCCAGCCCATACCGGGCCGGGCCGGGCCGGGCCGGGCCGGGCCGGGCCGGGCCGGGCCGGGCCGGGCCGGGCCGGGCCGGGCCGGGCCGGGCCGGGCCGGGCCGGGCCGGGCCGGGCCGGCCCGGCGGCGGCCCGGCCCGACGCCCACCCCTAATTAAGAGAAGCAGTGGCGGAGCCACACAACAGCTTGACAAAGTATTAGTTTAATATTCTGTTAATATTTTGATATATTTTATTGTTATATATATAAGTGCTCCATACAAATTAAAGATATTTCAGAAAAAAATTTTGGGCTGTGCTAGCGAAGAGGTCAAGCAGGAGGGACGATTGGTGTGCAGGTTCAGTCAGGAAAGGAGTCAGAAATTTTTCGTGAGGGTAGAATTAAAGTTTTTAAATTTTGATATAGATCGAAATATCATTTTTCAAAATTTTTATATAAGACAAGTAAAATTTTCTAAACTTTACATGTAAATTTGAAAAGAAAAACAATTTGAGATGGTGCCAAAAACTACGCGGGCCCTCCCTTGGCTCCGCCCCTCAGTTCAGCAGATCTTATGCCCACATAGGGGTAGAAAGAAGGGGCGCCGGCTTCCCATTGTCAGATTTTGAGAAAAAAAATTGGCTTACAGTAATTTTGAGAATTTTTAATTTTTCTTCCTTAGAAATTCTGAAAAATATTGATCGGCACCCGTACTGTATAAAATTTGAAAATACTGTTGGCCCCCCAAAAAAATTTCTCGCTTTGGCTTATGCCCACATGCACAAAATCTCCAACTCTGCATCTGATTAAGAAAACTACAGTGGATTGGATGATAAAAATGGGCTTGTCCAAAAGAAGGCCAGGGTTCCGGTCGTCTGCCTGCGATCATCCATAGTGAGACTTCCTTCTTGACTTTTTCTGACCATTTCATGCTAAAATTCAGGTCTATGTCCTCCCATAAACGATTAGAAACACCACCGCGGAAAAATTCTCCTCCATTATGAAGAATAGCATTTCTTGCTTTCCATATATGTTATATGCCGCACTAAGAATGGGAGGGATAGAGTCCATCATCTCTTTTGCCCAAGATGCTTTGAACTTACCAGACCACCACCATAACATAGCATGTTTTAAAGAAATGTCAGGTTTAATGACGACATTGAACTTCCAATGGCAACAAATTGCCAAAGGGCTTTGCTATTGTCAAAATTTAGGAGTAGATGTGAGCAAAGTTTCCTCCTCTTTGGTTCAAAACCAACATATTTTTGCAGTCGGTGATGCACCTCCATCAGCGGCGGTATATATATGTTAACACTGACATTTCGCACTCTTTTGTCGGTCATCACACAACATATGCTGGAGATGGAGTTGCATGCACAACCCAACCCTTTTTGCATGTATGAAATACACACTCCTCCAAAAAAAGAGAGGGTGGGGGCATTATAGAACTTTTTGATAATAGGGTGTACCTTTTAGTCTTTTACTTTTTTTTTAAACTTTATTTTTTCATTCTATCAGGGGTGTTTTAGTCATTAGACACCCATGCATCCACAAAAGTGTGCATATAGCCAGTTTTGCATATAGTGACGTTTCTATTTTAGCGTCAATATGTTTGCTCATTTTTCGTCCGTAAATGTCATCTTCTACGGATGTTTAATTTTTTTTTTTTCACGCCAGTAAAAGCCTGTTTTTTCTGCCGCGCCTACTTTTCTTCCGGCATAGCAGCAGCATTTTTCCATATGCTCAACCTCCTACCATCCACCTGATTTCCCATGCCTGATACGGTCATGTAGGTCTCCTCTTGTGAGTTCCATACAACTTCACCCAAGTCCAACGGAGTTTTTTCTTCTGCTTTTTTAAGTTGCATAAGAGGCTTTTTTAGCCTCATGACATGGACAACTTCATTTTGTTTCTTACATTTCGTAGAGTGTATATATAATGAAGGATCTTATGCCAGTTATATATGAATTTGGTTTCAAAAGAGGATCTGACTTTGAGGCAGACTCCAAATTTCAATTGTATGGATCTGTTTACATTCCAAATTTTATTTTGGGCTTTTGAAGAGCTTCAGAAAAATAAGATTTTGTTTTGAAAAGAGAGAAAAGATTCACCCGTTGATATGAAGATTGGCCATTCTCAACGTCTTTACCGGGGGTAACTAGTTCAAGGGGTATGCTTATTCTTGATGTATTTCATTTTACTTAAACATTTTCTTCACTATAAATGTGGTGTGGTGCTAGGAAATAACGTCGAAGATTGATATCTTAAAGACTTTTGGATGAGAAACTTTTAAAGTATCGTTTGCAAGAATAAACCAATTTTTAGTTGAGAGCCTTTTGAATCAAGAAATCATTGCAAATATCATTTGAAAATCTTTGGAAACTAATGTGGATATTTTGAATATTTCTTTTGGAATCATTGTTGTGTTTCCTTATGACCTTAAGTAGGTCCAAGATTTTGCTCTAATTTGGTTGCTACCTACTTAGACCTTCATTTCATCTTGCTTAAGTTATCTTAATTCTTAAAGAAGTGTTTGTGATTATTCGTGAATTCCACAATTACATGTGAATACATAAATAGATTGGTTTTATATGTTTGAAAAAAAAGTTATTCATTTCTACCATAATATTAATCTAAAACATTCCTACCATCACATACATTTAGATCACATACATTTAGATTACATAAATCGCTTGCATATTTTGTCTTAACTTTTTATGTAAAGAAAAAAAAGTTTTCGAAAGTGGAATAAGGTTGTAAACGATTAAGCATGATTTCAACCTTGGGTCAGTACTTGATTTTGGTCTTAATAAAGACGATAAATAAAACTTAAAATTTTAGGCTTAGAAAAGAGATATTTGAATGAACGAAAGAAAAAGAAAATGATTTTAGAGAGAAATATATATATATATATATATATATATATATATATATATATATATGTACGTGAACTATTTTTTTCAACTTCTTTTTTTTTTCATTTTCAAGCTCAGATTCTATTAATAACTGGATACTATTTTTACTACCAGGCCTATCCAATTGTTTCTAGAATCATGTGAATTATTGCTTGGCAAAACCTGACGCTTTCATATTTTTGTTCATTTGACATAAAATCAACACTTCGGATTTTCTACTTATCTCTCCTTATTCAAAGCTATGTCATCCCCTATTCAAAGCTCAACGACTTGCTTTGGATGAGAGAGAACGAGAGAGTTGTTGAGGTCGTAGAAAAAATTGGCACTGGTGGTCAAAGGTGATTATGCAGACAGTTCGAGAATTTCCTCGCTACTTACTTTTCACGTGCATATTCAATTACAATAAATATTTCAAACAGTATGTTCAAAAAAGAAACGTGCGAATTTAATATACAAGTAGGATTTTATAATTAAGGTTATTAAGATTAACAGACTGTTTTTCAGGTCATAAAGTTTAATCTAGACATTGGATTTTACTGATGATGCCGGTGTGTATTGAAGAGTCCATGTTCACACACAAACACACGCACACACAGAGTTGCCGGATAGATTTTTTCTTTATTTTTTGTTGTTTGGTTTTCGTTTGGGCACAGTTTTTCATGGCATTTAGCTATGATTTTTGGTGTTTTTGGTGATGGAAAATAAAAATTTCATACGGTAATAAAAGTAGTCAGCATATTTCAATTCCTTACTTTCTATCTCTCTCTCTACATATACATGAGAAATTATAGACACTAAATATTTAGATGGTAACTGAATAAGGAACAATGTTAACTTTGGCCTTTTCCATATATATAGCTGGAAGAAAGATAGTGAGAAAAGGTGATAGGATATTTACATTTAGTTGGTATATATTTTTCTCTTGTTTTCTTTTAACGTCAATCCAGAAAAAATGCATATTATTGTTTCGTGCCCATATGGCATATAAATGTCTACAACCTATTAATTTCTCTCTCTATATATATATATATATATCTATATATATATATATATATTATTTATATTAAATCTATGTGAATCTACTTTTTGAGGTGTTCAAATTTGTTGGATTAGCAACATAGCGGAAATTTAAAGCAAAGATGTACTTTTGCGAGTTGATGAATGTAAAATCATTAAATAATTCCTTCGATAGGATCCATTTTACCAAATCAAGTTTTTGGGAGCTGTCCCTTCAACGCATAATCTTGGTCATCTGTATTTAATTTTTAAGTGGGTTCGATGAATTAAGTAAATTTGGTGTGTAGATATTTGTGTAACACGAGTAGAGAATAGAGGGCAGACGTTGACCCGCGTCTCCGGTGGTTCAAGTCTTATGTTGATGATGGCACACGGACGTTGGAGTTGCCTAAGGATGGAGGATGATGATCACTGATCAGGATGGATGTAGTGGTATTTTATATATATATATATATATATATATATATATATATATATATATATATATATATATATATATATATATATATATATATATATATATATATAAAAGATGCCCTACTTAGGGGAGTGCCAATTGCCTTTTTAAATATCGCGGCCATAGTTAAATCTATGGGCTGGGGTTTGGAGGTCAAAGTGCATCAATGTGAGAGACAACATTTTCATTCAATGAATATTATTTTCAAAATATTTATAGCAAGAAGTAAGGGCAGAGCTATGAGAGGAGCCGAATTAAAGTTTTTAAATTTTGATTATGATTGAAATATGATTTTTCAAATTTTTTTATAAAACAAGTGAATTTTTTTAAAATTTACATGTAACTTAGAAAAAAAAATCACTGCTCCGAGAATCAATACAAGAAATACATGAACAACAGCTTCCACAACAGAACTTAGGCAATGGCAAAACCTCGACCACGAAAATAACCCCCAGCCCTAGAGAGAGAGAGTGAGAGAGAGTATGTGTGTGTGTGTTGTATAGCTTATGTACATTATTTGGAAGTGAAGATATTTTTTGAATGTCTCATGAATCTGTTTTGAAAGTTCGGTTAGATTAATGTTTCATGAATCTAACCTAATCCTTAAGATGAATAATGAGACACTCACACAATTTGTCTGCTGCCAAATAACCCCTCATTGTAATTAATGTTTTACTTAGTATATCTTCATTATTAAAAGTGTTGAGATGGTTGATTGTTCAAAACGAAAAACATGTTGCGTAAGAAATATATGCGGAAGAAAAGATTGCACAAGAGGGAGTTTCATTGGACACCGTCTTTTCTACAATTTTAGTTACATAGAGCACGGTTCACAGCAAATAAGCAATGATTGACACACTTACGCGTTGACATTAAGTGAAATACGTTGAAGGATGCCCTTGTAGGTGTAAAAGTCCTGTCAAAACAATTAAAAAACATGTGCGCGCGCGTGCCCATAGATACGCATACGAAACTGCATGCTTATAATGAAATAGAGCTCAAGTCTCAGCACTTTGAATCAAAACCACCAACTATATTATGCTTCTCTACAGAAGGTGACTACTCATTTCATGTCCTTGTAGCAGTAGAAAGTTTTGAACTGCATCTGATCTTAGCAGAGGCAGCCGCAGGATGTAAAACAGTCTCGTGTGATCCTCTACATGGTTCCAGCGTCGCGACAAACCATTTAACCGATATTGGAAACTAAAGCAACCTCCGTGCGAGACTCATAATTTCTAAGTCCATTCCACGCGGCCGACTCAAGTGTGGACAGAGCACAGCTTTTAATAGAGCCAGTGAAGTATCGATGCGGTCACTATCTCATTATAAAAATTCCAAAAACGAAATACTTCCCGAGTAAATCTCTTACTTAATGATTAATGTAATTCTAGAACATGCATGAGGCCGGTTTTTGGTTTGGTGGATGCAGCTTCTACAAACAATTATTCTAAATATATATTTCACGTTAAGTTCATACAACGCCACCGGGAATTTAACGAACAAAACAGTCTTGGAAAATATATTTCACGTTATATACGGAAAACACCATGCAAATAATCACGCATCGGGGAACTTGACGGTGACCGGAGGGCGGGAAGCAGAAAGCGGACGGAAAAGAGAGCGCGGAACTGAGAGCTGAAAGCGGGCGGTGTGGTCTTTGGTGGGGTGGAAGCCTCTGAAATCAACCCTGGGAGGACGGCCTGCTCCTGCCACCATCCTGGCTGGGCTGATTAGGCGGCGGCTGCGGCTGGCGGAGGTCGACGCCCATCGCGTGGTAGGCCGATGGCGCCGCCCCCGGAGCAGGGGTGTAGTAGACCGCCCTGGCCCCGCCCGACGAGTCGTAAACGACGTGTGAGAACGCCGGCGGCGGGTCTATCCCCTGGCGCGGTGGCCCCTCAGGGTACGGCTGGGGGACTGAGCCCATCTTGGCAGCGGCGGGCCCCATCCCGTACGGATCCACCACGAAGCCTGCGGTGGCAGGGTGAGGTTGCGGCTGCGCCATCATCTTTGGCGGCACTGCGAAGTATCCCTGCGGACGGTTGGAGTTCGTCGGATACAACCCAGCCGTCGCCGGCGGCTGTTGTTGTAATATGTAAACCGGATGTTCTGGTGCCGGCGCTTGACGATCAGGCATCGACGGTGCCCAGTAGCCCGATCCCACGGGAGGAGCGCTCGCCTGTTGCGGTGCCGGTGGAGCCGGGTCGTACCGGTTCTTCTCCTGGACTCGCCCGTAGTAATCTCCCTGTGATGCGATTGCAGCGCCACCGCTGGGGCCCTCTCTTGGAGGGTACGCCGGTGCCGACGGAAGGTTCCGGCCGAGGGACTCTTCTTGCTTTCGCTGGAACATGGCTGCCGCTTGGTGCTCCTGGTTCGCAATTTGCATCCTCTGGAACTCATGGATTTGCCTCTGAAGCTCGGCCGGGTGCATGCCGGAAACTACGGTCGGCATCGTCGGCTCCGGCGAAGACCGCTGGTCCCGCTTAGCCGCGGGGATGACAGTCGGCTGATGCAAGTAGTCCCTCGAATCAAGGAGAGGGGGGTTGGCGACCGCCGGAGTGGAATCAGGGACCGGAATCTCGTCTCGCGGCCGTCCGGCGGGCCCTTTCTCCATGTTGAAGAGAAAGTCAGGGCTGTCTGCAGATCCCGTACTGCGATTCAGGCCCTGGACGGGGGCAGAATTCAGGGCATCCACGAACCACTTCTGGTCGGGCTTACTCTCGGCGCCGGGGCTGGGAGCCGAGGGAAGCGTCGGAGCGGAGTCGACGGGGAAGAGGAAGAGGCGGAGACGTGCCGGCTTGGAGGCGGACCCCCTGGAAAGGCGATCGTACTCCATCATCAGATGCTCGAGGTCTTCGTCGTTGGTGACGGAGATAAGGGCGTCGAGGTCCTCATCCGGGAGCTGGTACTTGAACGACACGTTGGTACTCCACTGGGCGGAGAGCCGCGCCACCACGTCGTCGAACTTGGCGTCGCGGTCGATGGAGATGATCTTGGTGTCGCCGCCTATGTAGGCGAGCTGGTTGTCGTGGGGACGAGGGTGGATCTTCCCGCCGAAGCTGCAGATGAACTTAACCTTATAGTTCCCCGCCGACGACTCGTCCCATGGCTGGTTCTCGTCATCGATATCGCGAGACCTCGGCGACGAGTCCCTCGACCCACCGCAAGACGAGTACGTGAAGCCCTCCATCTCCTCTAGCTCTTCTGCTCAATCGATCGCCGGAAAAAGTAAACGACTGGAAGAAGCAACTCGCTTCTCGCACCCTTTCTTTCGGCTGCTGCTGCTGCTGCTTCCTTCCTAGATATGATTGAACTGATGGTTGGCTTCTAGACGACGGCAGATGAGGGGGCTTTGACGGAGGAGGGAGGGAACCAAAAAGTAAGGGGGAAAAGGAGAAGGTTCGCTGTCAAGAAGGGACCCGCCGGAGGAATTAATTAGAGGAGAGGATAATGGTGGTGGGGTGGTGGCGCTGCCGCTGCCGCTGGTGGCGTTGGAGAGGGAAAGGCTGAAGGGGAAGGAAGCCGATAGAGAGTAAGGAAGAAGCAGATGGTGGGGTCGGGGTTGACGCGGTGGGTTGAGGGCGGTCCCACCCAAGCTGAAGAGTCAGCACGCAGCAGGTGGGGTTGGCGTAGGAGCCCGTCTGCTTTTAGTTTCTCTTCATCCTATCCTGCTTCGGCCGGCTTTTCCGGTCGATGACGTCGTCCGAAGCCGTGTTGGCCGGGAAATTCCGAGCTCCGTGAGGTCCGACCGGCGGGGTCATCCTACTTTGATCGGCCATATTTTAAATTGAAGCCGATTCAGTGTTGAGTCGGCTTATACAATGCTGAAGTGTTGAATAAACTGTTGTTTTTTTCTTATTTATTCAATATTGTTGTTTAAAAAGCTGCCGTTTTTTAATTCCTTATCACTTTTCTTTTTTAGGCAGATCTCTTTTTTGCGGATTTTAACTTTTTCGTTATTACAAAACATAATTTTAATTAATTATTTCACAAATGGTTTGGGTTTCATTTTGTTCAACAGATTCACCGAGTCTATTCACTAAGGCAGAATCCTGTTCTTTGTCAGTTCGGCTCTTTTTTGAATAGTAATTTCCTATTTACTCATAAATGAAGAGATGGTACTCCTCCTTTATTCAAAATCAACAAAAAAAAAGTAATCAATTAGTCGGCCAATTTGAATTAAATCTTGGACCAGAGTGGGCGATTGAAGAGCTCCATGGGTCAGCTTTCAGCTTTATTTTACATAAAAAAAATATTTTAACGGTGTTTATGTATGTTTGCACATAATATATATATATATATATATATATATATATATATATATATATATATATATATATATATATATATATATATGGCTCATTCACGTCCCAAAGGGCAGATATTCATAATTCTTAAAGACAGATGTCCTTTGGATTGAGGAACAGATTTTTACAACACCGTTGTAGACAGGGGCCGAGGGAAGGGGGCCTGCCTAGGCCATGGCCCTATCCCGTCAATGAATTTTTATTTTTTTACATTGAAAAAAAAATTAATTGCGTAATGTATTCTTTTATTAAAATTCAGTTTTGCCTTATTCGGATCCAAAGGTCGGATTACCAGTCTGCCCTTAAAAAAATTCTGGTTCAACCCCTTATTGTAGACCATTTCAAAGGAAAGAAAGTTGCTTTTAATTTTCCAAACTTATTGATCAAACGAGAAGGTGGGGAGATGAGAATTATTGGCTAGAAAACATTTTTGCTTGACTTTAACGTTCTATACATTTATCCTTCTGTTTACTTAGGAAATTTAGATAGAAGCTGCTGCTACCGTCAAAAGACTTCAAAAAGCAGTGGTGCCAGAAAATTTTAGATGAGAGACACTGATCCATCTCTCTAACATAATAACTTGGCAGCTGCAATGTGAGTGTGGTGTGGGCACCACATGGAACTGGACTTAAGTTCATCGACTCTGTTATAATGGAAGTTTTCAAGGGCTGGTGTAATGTGGCTGAGCCTGGGTTCATTAAGCCCATTATAGTATCAGTTTTTCAAAGGTTGGTGTGGGCAGGGGAGACCTGCCCTTACCTAACTTGGGTTTATGAGGCAGTAACGTGGCTTTGGTGCGGTCATGGCATGTGGCTGGATATATGTTAAATATCTTCATTATAATATAAGTTTTCTTGAGGGGTGGTGTGAGCGGCACATGTGGCTGGACCTGGGTTCATTAGTGTAACTTCAATGCCCACACCAGCCCACAGAGGTAGCGTTGCTAATGCTTCAAAGTGCGCATCAGTTTAACAGCGCCTGAGTACTGGTTTAAATTCAGCGAACCCACAATCATTTTCTCTCCTCTTTTCTTCTTAATTTAGACTATTGAAGACATCGTCCACAAGTCCAATCATTTAGTTCAGTCAATCATATTATCCTCATTACTGTCTTCCTTCTCTCTTTCTCTCTCTTGTTTGTGCGTGTATGTGTGTGAGAGAGAGCTTAGACCAAATGAGTTGTAGGCCTTTATTGCAAGTTGAAACATGTAAGATTTTGAAACATGTAGAAATCTTACTTCTTAGCTACCAACCCTAGGTGCAAGTGGAAAGAAAGGAAGAGCTTGGGCTTTCATTCAGGTTGTGGGATAACCCTCCTCCTCACAGTATATATATATATATATATGACTCATTCACGTCCGGACGGGCAGATATTCATAATTCGCAGAGGCAGATGCCCTTTGGGTTGAGGAACAGATTATTAGAACACCGTTCTAGACCATTTCAAAGGAAATAATGTTGTTTTTAATTTTCCAAACTTATTGGTCAAACGAGAAGGTGGTGAGATGAGAATTATTAGCTAGCAGACATTTTTGCTTGACTTTAACGTTCTAAAAGGGAACCCCATATATATATATATATATATATATATATATATATATAGAGAGAGAGAGAGAGATAAAGAAATTGGTAGAATCCAGACACTTAAATTTGAAATAAAAACTAAACCCTTTAATTTTTGTTAAAAAATTATTTTAAATAGAGGCATAAGCATCTTAATATATTTATAAAAACTATTTTGATATAAAACATGTTTTGATTCAAGCTCTTTTTATAAAAAATGTGTAATTTTTTTTATTATCAAAATGTTGATGCTATGTTGACCATTCATTTTTTTCTTATTATAAGAACAATATTAAAGCATATCAAATGATCAACTTAGTATTTGTTTTGTATCAACATATAGTTAAAATGATATTAACAAGGTTAAATTGTGAAAAAGGCATTTTATATATCAACATTAAAGCGTCAAACTTTTATCTTTGACCTAAGCATCTGGTTTCTACCAATATATATATAAGAAAATATTAATCACCTTTTTCTTTTACAATCATTTAGTGTTACAAGCAATGTAACCATAAATCACATCAGATGTTTTCTCCCCATATATGTGTGGACTCTGGAGCCCATACACATCTTGTACTAGTCACCCTCAGCAATACACAAAGGGTCCTTGGTTACCTTGACTTTTCCTTTTTCCGGTCAACAAAGTAGGAAGTTCGGGCCCTAAAGACTCTACCTGAGCATGTCAAGAGTATACCTTATAAGGTACTCTTGAACTATTGAACCCTGTCTTCAAACTTATGGTGATGATGTTCTCTACGACTCTATCGGACTCGAAGGTGTTCAAACAGAGTTGCCAGTTGGTAGATAATTTTTGTCCGGAGGTGTATACCCCGTAGCTGGTTGGCCTGAATGTCACGCCGCGAACTTATCTTCAATTTGATTCTTGTGAAGTGCTACTCCTCTGAACTGCAAATGATGTCATGTATGATAGTCGAGTTGAAGGATATATAGTAGGACACCATCTAGATCTCGAAAGGTCCTAAACCTTGAGGACAAGGGAAGAGGGTAGTTTCACCTCTCACAGACCTAGCTGATAAGTAATTTTCCCCAAGCAATTCAACTATCTCTCAAGAATTAAGTACTCTTAATTGCAAATTGGCCTTTCTCATAAATATCTGGATGATCTGATAATCAAAGATGATGGAGATATCAGACAGACTAGCTTTCTCTTCCTCTTTCTGTCTCTCTCCTACCCACCGAAAAAAGAAAAAGTTATCTTGAAAGACGATGACTGAGTCTTCAAGGTGATTAAAAATCAAGCCTGTCTCGGACTGGCGGGCCTCATGCATGGCACCCGGTTTTCAAAGGCCCATCGTGATTGTAACTGCATTAATTCGTGTCTCACTAGCTTTCCATTAGCATTTTGCCCTTTGAGTTCTCACTTTCCGTCCAACCTAAAAATTTGTTTTGCTTTCTCCAAGATTCTTTCACATGCATGTCTCCCTTGAATGCGATCTGACGGACGATGTGGATGGATCTCTAAGGAATAACTTTGTTATATATATGCGCTCCAACAGAGGAGGAGGATGGATCTCTAAGGAATAGCTTTCTTTTATATATATATATATATATATATATATATATATATATTGTGTGTGTATGTGTGTGAAGAGAAATTCAATATATATATATATATATATATATATATATATATATATATATATATATATATATATATATATATATATATATATATATATATATTGTGTGTGTATGTGTGTGAAGAGAAATTCAACCATGACTTGCTATATATTTGTCAAATTGATAGCTAATGACATTATTTTTTTGAATTTTTTCTTTCTCCTCAGCCTCAAGCCCTCCCTCTCTTCCTCCACTGCCTCCTCTCGCTTTTGAGTGTGCACACCAGGGGCGGCGGCCCTTGGTGGGCACACTCGAAGGAAGGAAGGAGGGAATATGGGAGAGAGAAGATGAGTGGAATAATCCTATTTCGCTTAGATTATTTCATCCATCTTTCTCTAATAACTGTCTGCCTCCCTCCCTCAAGTTTTCCCACCCGCTGACAGATTTCGCCGAGCAGTCGTTAGCCGGTAGCCTGCTGGTCGCCGGTTGGAGTCTCGAGCACGGTGGGCAGTCTATGGGGTGGTCTCCTCAGTGTGCGGGTGAAAAGGAGGAGACAAAGAGAAAGAGGGAAGAGAGCGACAGAGGATGAAAGATGGCCTCTTCCTGCCCTTCTTTTCTTTAAAAAAAAAAGCATCGATCTCGGCCGTTCGATGGGGCAGGATCGAACGGCTGAGATCAGCTGTCACCATAACTCCATTTTACTAGAGTCATGATTTTGTCATGATCAACAGTAGTTCCAAGTTAAAAGTATATTGTCTCCATTCATACCCCAGCATGTCCATAGACATTAAGGAGGAACACTATGTTAATGTCTCATGTATCTAATCTAAAAATTAGTTAGATTTAGGACACTTTCAAAAAATGATGCAAGTAAATGCGTGGAACAGTAATACACAGTTATAGTTTTGAAACTGCACCTAGGGGTACATATGGGGAAAGGGGACAGCCCAAGCTATCACTTGGGTTGCAAAATATTCTTTTCTCTCACTTGAGTTGTTCTATACTTATACATTGTAATTCACGCCTGCATGTCTATACTTATGGGTAGAGAAAAATGGTTTCTCTCAATGTTCTGATTGAGTGAGAGTAAATCTCATTGCTCTTAATGCCCTTTCCTTCTTTCTCCCTATCCTCATAGGGTTTAAGGCTGCTTTCGGTGCTTTGAAATGATACCCCTATTATGCTTCAACTTACAATTAATGCACCTCATTTGCAGCACAGAGAGTTGATGCTATTGTTGTTTAAAACAAAAACTAAATGCCTACCAGCCCCTGCCCTGACCATCGTGCCAACCCCTTCAAGGATGGTTTCTAATGTTTGTATAGGATTTTGTAAACTAAGGTCTTCTTAGATTATTGATTTTTAAAGCATCGTAAGATCTTATTTATGAATCAACAACATATGTTTTCCTACCCTTAGAGCCTTTTTTTTTGTAAAAATACCCTTTTAGCAATAAGTGGTTTCGTTCTATATATAATTTCTCATTTATACCTTTTCTATTGTTTCTTTTTGACATTATATTATTTCCTACATTCAGTTTGTTTAAGTTTTTATGTCCAACATCATTGATCGACCAAAAGCAAAGTTTTTTTTCCTCTAAATTTCAAGTACGGCTTTTACTAATCAAAGAACACATCTTGTCCAGGTCAGAGAAAAATAGAGGATGGACATGACACTTTCCTTTAATGTTTACTTAGGAAAAACTACTCTTGACATAAAACCCTGAATGCCGTACCCCTACCAGGGTTGAGTTTTTTTGTATGTCTTTCAATGATGTGTTTCGCTTTCCACTGTGGTACCATTTTAAATTTGCATATAGTTGTTCTCCTTTTTTGCAGCATAGAGAGTTGACTTAGTGGGAACTCCAAATGAAGACTAGCTGTCTACCAGCCCTCGCCCCATTGACTGAGTCCATTCCTGTAAAGCATATTTAGTGGCCTGGTTTTCTGTAAGTTCCTTAATTTTCTAAAAAAAAATGATATAATCAAGATCTTGATTTACTACTTAAATAAGCGAAAGTTTTAAATGGTTAGAAAGTCCAAATTGATTTAAACTTAAAAAAATGAAAAGTGTGTAAGAGAAAAGGAAGGAGGAGGATCAATCCGACTTCCACAGCTGAATATAAAGGAAAATAAATGTGCCCAATTTCTAGCAAAAACAAATGAGATAGAGAGATTGTAGTGAAATTCATCTGTCTTTACTAGAGACTATGGTCGCCGACGTGCGATTGAGGCTGGGAGTTATATTGAGTTGAATGAACTTAAAAAGCATACTTAAGTATAGTTTTCCAGTTCATTAACTCATAAGTTCAACTCCAATGCTCATGTTTACCATGAGGCGTGTCTAAAGTTGTCAATGGATTGGATTTGGATGAGACAGTCCACTGAATTGCTTCAAAAAAGGTTGGGTATAAAAAATTTTAACATCTTATTAAGAAATCAAATGAAATTTAGATTTAAAATTTCACATCCGATTGGATTCAAATTTGGAACCAATTTTAAGTAAATATCCTGTCAGGTTTGCGTTAATAGATTTGGATTTAGCTTTAAATGGATATTCTATATTCAATATTCATACACTTTAAATGTCACTTTTTAACATGAAATCACAAATGCGAGGAATGGCGCCGTTGGTGAAAGTTAATTTTTACCGATGTCAAAATTGAGGTGCAATTTTTGTTTCTAGTTTCAGGTTATAGCACCGTGGATATGTTTATAACCTCCTTGAATACGTCGTTATAATTTCTAAATTTAGTTATCGAGTTTCATATTATACAACTTTGAACTTTAGTTATATATACATATAAGTTTAGTTATGGACATGTAACTGCTTAGATGGTTTTATTATAAGCAAGTTTCTATTTGCAAATGTATTTTCTATTTTTGGAACTTATTTCAATAGTCAATTGAAAAAAGAAAAATTATAACTCTTTACCGATGCATGACATAGGGGTGAACATGAGCAGAGATGAGCCAACTCGAGGTCGGCTCAACACATAAAATGAAAAGCTCGAGCTTGGCTCGAACTTGAGATGATCTCGACAGAAAAGCTCGAGCTCGACTTGTTGAAATGAGTTACCCCACTACCTAGTGATCCATCGACTGTTCTTCTTCTTTGTGGAGACACCATAAACAGAGAGGAAGAGGACACCATAAACAGAGGAAGAACGAAGAGGGAATCCTCGACAAATCGAGGGTTTTTGAAGCCCTCAATCGAGCATCGAGAGTTCAGAACCCTTGATCAAGAAAGGCTTCGATTGAGGGTTCCTTAAATGTCTCGTCTCTTTCAAGATTTCCCCCCTCTATTCATTTGCTCACCTCCATTTCTTCTTTACAGCATACAAAGCTCGAAATTGAGTGTGGTTAGCAGCCACCCATGCATGCACTTGTTCGGGGAAGCAATTCATGTCTTTCGTCAATGGTTCAAATAATAGTCAGCAGATCAAGTCAAACGAGTTGCGTTCAATGAACTAGAACTCGAACCATTTAACGAGCCGAACATCAACTCAAGCTCAGCTCATTTATGAAAAAAGCTGGCTCGAACTCACTCAGGAGCCGAGCTCGAGTTACTCGACTCATTGTCCAGTGCATCAGTAAAGAATATTCCCGATGCTTCCGTGGACGTCTGCCAAAGATTTGACTGTAATTGGAGGAATGTCGGTAATTATCCTTACCAATGTAACTCAATAAACGTCGGTAAGCATTATCAACGACGTTAGTAAACTCGTAGCTAATATTGCTAACAACATCCGACGTCATATTCAACTATGTTGAGCACGCGTCGATTAACAGCATATGCGGCAGCGGAATGTCGGCGAAAGTTTTCGCCAACATTTTGTTCGTCGACATTTTAGCCGGTGGTAAAATACTTGTCTTTTTTGTCGTGGTTGTTAAATATACATAACAAGCTAGCCAAAGGTCAATTCCCAATCATCCGGCCGGCCATTTGCAGGCCAACCACGAACTAGTAATTATCTTCAATTAAAACGTTATAAAAACGCAAGCACTACGTACAGCTTATGGCCGTTGTCATGAATCTGGTAACTGCCAGCCGGCTATACCACTGAAAGATAGTGACGTGTAGCCACTGAAACGTATGAAAAAGAAAACGAATGAGAATAAAAGGAAGGTTGGGTTTCCTTTTCAAAGAAATTTACGAATTAAGAATTCTTGGTTAATTTGATACGCATAACCAAGATCTTTAACTTGTTTTGTGGCCCACTATTATTAGTGCATCAATTGCTTGTTCATTTCTAGTGGCGACAACTTGTCTTTGGTTGGTGAAACAAGTGCATCTTGTTATGTCCCACAACTGATAAACTACTATATATATATAGAGAGAGAGAGAGAGAGAGAGAATGTTGTCTCATAGTTGCTAAATGGTTAAAATTTTGAAAGTTGTTCCTGAAAGAACCATAATCATCATTAGAGGCACCATAAACAGTCGCTACACCATGAATCTTGCTAATGGCAGTTATTGACTTTTTTTAGCGAAAAAATCTATAAATGTACATATATATATATGTGTGTGTGTGTGTGCGTCGAAAAGTCAATGTTAGTTACTGGATGGTTAAAATTTTAAAATTCCTTCCAAAAAGAACCGTAATCATCACTAGAGCCACCATAAACCATAGCTATATTATAGAATCTTGAGAATGGCAGTTAGTGACTGTTTTCTAGCAATAAATTGAAAATTCTCTAAGTATATATCAACATACATAAATTGTTATTAATATTCCTGTAGCAATAGTTTTGTAGGAGTAGTCTTTTAATTTTTAGCTACCTGCAACTGCTGACATATGGTTTGTGTGTGTATATATATATATATTTTCTCACTCTTCCACCTACTCGTTCTCTCTCATTTTTTTCTTCTTGTTTTATTTTTTACAGTCATATCCATATCATAAGATTTGTATATCTTTTTAGAAAAAGGCTTGAAAATCTCTCCTCAAAATAAGATTTGCAATATCTTGCTCAGAAGGCCTTTTCATTGATAAAGAAAAGAACATTAGTAACCAATGAAAATAAACAAATGGATAAAATAGATAATACAGTATTTTCGTGAGTCTATACGTATGTGTACGTGTCTTAAAGGCCTGTGCATCCCAAGGATGGGCATTTCGAGGTGTTAATCTATTAATGGTGTAAACAGATTCGGGGACGAATCTTATTAGATCTGAATCCAGGTTTGTCTAGATAATACATGATATAATCTATTGAAGAACATGCAACATCAATTCCCAGGAAATACGTCAAATATTTTAATTGAGATATTTGATCTGTTTCTTAAGAAACATTTATATTCATTTTTTCTCATCCTTGTCATATCTTGCAACAAACATATCATCAACATATCACAATAAAATGTCAATAGTAATAAAAGCTTTCTCAATAAATAGAACAATGTTGTGTAACAGTCTTTTAAATCAACCTAAATCTCCATCTATTTAACCAATCTTAGCTCATGCTTAGAGATAAATTAAGACCTTTTCTGACATATAAGGATAACTATGTTAGAAAGAAGACCCATGTAAACCTTTTCTTCCAATTAATTTCTAAAAAAAAAAACATGCTTGACATATATTTGATTCATACAAAACAGTAGTTCCAGATGTGGAATTCTGTGAAGTATGGACTGTGGTGTGCACAGATGAGCTGAAGACGATTCATAGATGCCTAGAGGCAGTCATCTTGACTATGTTGTTCAGACGGTGAGGTGCAGTCTCCACCAGGGGTTGTTTGGCAATGGGAGCACTATGTGAGTGTGAAAGGGTCTCATGAGTCTGCCCCATAAATTGGTCAGATTAACGGAATATTAGTTCTGATTTTTCATGAATCTGCCCTCATCTAATTTGGGCCAAATTCATGGAACACTCACAAAGTGTCCGTATAAGATTCAAGGGGTACTCACAGAGGATTCCTTCCTGCTGCCAAACGACCCTTCATTTGTTTTTCCTGACATTCCCGAAGGTTAGCCTTGTATGTTGCTGTTTGTCCTACAAATGTATAGGGGAACCTCATACAGATCTTTAGTAGCATGTCTGAATATGTTCTTCCCTTTCAGTTGCGTTTGATTCCTCATGGATCTCAGATCCGAGGAAATCTCAAATCCATGATAGCTAAAGTCCACAGTTGTATCAAACTATAGATTTCGTCCCCAACATGGATTTCAAATCCACACTTTAAAGCATAAATTTGAAACTGGATTGGATTGGGTGGCGGTTTTGGACTCAAAAACCACGGATCTCAGATCCACAGTAATCAAACCCGACCTTTACGTTGCTAGAGGTGGAGGGTATACAATGGAAAATGTTGCATTTTGTTCCTTGGAGGATGGAAACAAGAGCTTTGTTATACAGAGTTTTTTTTAGGACAATAATCGTATTGATGTACTGCTTCATAAAATTTATCTTGTGATCATACCATGATATAGCAAGACAATTTTATAAGATTTTGAAAATAAATATATTCAGATATATGCTGTCTAATTTTTGTTCTATTTATTAGTTTTATTTTTTATAAGAGTTCTACTTGCTAAGTTCCAAGGTTAGAAAAATTAATTCCTAGGGAGACCTTGTTTTGTATGGGACTCATAGGCCTCAAGGGGCATAGCTTAGCAGGTTGGACAGGCAGCATCGGTTCAACTTTTGTGGGTGCTACTTCTCTGTGACCACAAACAGTGGATCATGACATGCATGCAATAAAGGACGTATTGTACCCTACCTAGGTTTCTAATGCAGCCTAAGGCCTTGAAGGCAAGGGAAATTGGAAGAGGACTTCGGCCTTTTTTTTTATGTTGTGGGTTGTTCACCTCATGTTCACCCAAAGAATGAGACTCCTAGCGTGATATTGGAACTTGAAGTTTCAAAATGAACGTGTGGATGTCAAATAACTTTCTTTCTTCTCAGTTTGGTGTGACTTCTTAAGTTTTCCTTCTTATCCAGTGTTTGAGGCTGAGAGACCTGGATGCAGATTCTCAATCCAACAAAGGATTGGCACATACTTTTGTGACTTTTCCTACCGTGACATGTGGTTTTCGTGCTTGACTTTCATCTTTGTGGCTTCATTTGTATTCCACTCATCTGGATATTCATTCATACGTTATTAGATCCTGGTGTTTCGTTACTTGACAATTTATAGCAATTGTTTTAAAGTAATATTCTGTTTATACACAATTGATGTAGGGAATGATGTAATTATTCACCAAGGCATTGCAAATATAGCAATGACTGACGTTATGGATCTGTTTTTTGTTTTGTGAAATCTGCTTCTATAAATATATTTTACCACTTATCATGCTACTAAGCTTTGCTTATATTTATATTCACTGCAAGCATATTCTAGTTACTTGATACATGAACAAAAATTGCGAGGAAATCTTAGAGTTGTGACCTTAGAAGGAGTCCACGTGCACATGAGGTTAATCCCATTGTTGGGGTGAGGGCCAAAGTCCCCCTCCTTTCCCTTGCCTCTAGGGTCCAAAGCTGTATTGGTACTAGGTAGCAAGACTTTTGCATGTATGACCTACCTCCTATGGTACAAGAACATAGCTCCCCTTGAGTTCTAACCAAAGACTATGGGCCCCAAGTTCGCCCATTTGAGCTATGCCCCTTGAGGCAACATTAAGAGAAGTCAAGATTCATAATCTGAACCAAGCTTCTATTCAGGGTGAGAAAGGTGGTGTTATTGGTTTTAGAGAAGGAATCCAAGGTCTTGAATGGCAGTGGATTGTTGACTTTGGAGTGGAGACACTAAAGGAGTCCTTTGTCAGTTGAAACACTCCATGAGTATTCCATGAGTCTACCTCAAAGATATAGGCAGATTCAAAGTCTAGTGTTTAGATTCATGAAACACTAACAAAGTGTTCCATTTGCCATCCCACCTCTAAAGCACAAGGTGGTAAGCCATAACCCATTGTTGGAACTTCTCCTGCTACAGTGCACAAGTCTGTTTCTCTTCCACCATTACCGTCTGGTGATGAGTGCAGGCACTACGGCAAAGGGGAGCAGGACAGACTCCCTCCATAATCTCTTCCTTAAGCGAATCCATCCCTCACAAAAAATAGATATGCATGTACATGAAAGGAAAAATGACCATTATGGACATGAATACAAGCAACACAATCTTATTATTAAAGGCCACTTAAGGTTGGATTAAACCACTAATTGCAACATTCTCCCACCTGGCCTAATGATATGTATTTTGCCAGCTATACACACCCATGTAAATTACTTTATGAATAGGTTGGCCTTAAATCTATTCAATCGGTCAATTAAGCCGTTGTTTCACCATATTCTCGTTTTCAAGTGAGAGAAAGCTTTATGCAAAATGCACAACAGCAATTCTAAGAATCATATAAAATACTGAATTGTGATTACATAAAATGTAATGTATCCAACTAGAGAAATTCACAAATGATCCCCAAAATATTATGGCGCCAATATATTATAAATAGGATCTAAAACAATTTCTCATTGTTGATACATAACAAAGCAATAGAATCTTGCGGTGCATTGAAGCTTCTGTTAAGGTGTGATTATGCATCATTGGGATAATGTGGACTTCTTTCTGCTTTTTTTTTCTTTTCTACTCTTTTTCTTCTATGTTTTTGCTTTCTTATCTGAGATGTTACTTTGTTGACAACGTTGATCACGTTGGTTTTTCATTTTTGTTATTTATAGTTCAGATGTTTCTTATTTGATTTCTTTCCTTGGATTGGATTGGTACAGTTATAAGAATTAGCATGGGGGAGTTGCTTCAATCTTCCATCATATGCATATATCAGGGAAGGACCAGAGCATGCACCAAGGTTTAGAGATTCTGTGAACTTCAATGTGAGATTTTTGAAGGGCCTGCACAATCCTGAGACAAGATGTGCATGCTCTAACACTCTTTCTACAAGAGGCCCCCAAGTCTCTGGCTGGAAACGTGCTTGTAAGTCTTGAAAGCCGTCATTGTTGTTTACAAACGTTTATATAGTTTAGTGGGTTTTTCCACCCTTTTTTCTCGTGGTTTCTGTGATATGTTCCATTTTTCAAGATGAGACTCGAGTTTACAAGAACTTGCTCCAAGAAATTGCCCAGAGAGGAGGACTGACCTGCCTGTTTGTGCTATGGAACTTGCTGGCATGACCTTCAATGGTGATCCGGCAAAAAACCAAGAAACAAGTGGAGAAGCATGCTGCAATGGCTGCCTGGTTCTGGTTTCAAATAATGTGTGTGCAAATTTATGTGATTCATTTTTCTGTTTAATGGCTCCAAGAGAAGTAACGTAGCTGGTCAGACTGGCAGCTGTGAAAGTGCGGCCATAAGTTCGATTTTAGTGGGCGCTACCCCTCGGAACTGCAAACGATGGATGCACGACATTCTAATTGATGGGTATCCTGCTCTCCACTAAGTCCCCAAGTAGCCCTGGATTGCCGAGGCAAGAAGGAAAGTGGGAGGGGTTTTGGCCTCTTCGGACAATCTCCCCTACCCACCCCCCTTGGTCTTGTCCTGTTTTTCATTGTGAAATTTCTGTCTTAAACCACCAAGGAATCTGATATTGGTGAAGAGCAGGAACAAGTAATGTTGACTCTGTCTCTCACTTCGTTGAGGCCCAAGGATGAGACCAACAAACTAGTAAGACAGAGGGAACACAGACAGAATCAGGAAAAGAATGATGATCGACTGAAAGGATAAATTCCTAATTCATTCTTATACTTCTCTTCAATCTCAGCAATGAGGATCACAGACATTTTCAGCGCTACTACCTTCCTTCGCTACTCAGCACCAACCTCAACCACAACTACAACTACGACCACCACCAAAACCACAACAACAGCGAAGTATTTTCTCATCCCTTTCTGCTTCATCATGTTCCAAACTTCTACCACCTGTGAACATCTACCAACAACAATAACGAAATTACAGAGAATCCATATCTCTATCGGGCACTTCCGTTTGTTCAAGAGAAGCAACAGCGCCACCATCTCTTACTCCAAGCCAAAGAAGAGCATTACAGATTAGGAACAAACTTCATATCAGAGCACAAGAAGTCCCTCCTGCAATTGAAGAACATCAGTAAGATGACCGACCCAGATAAGACCTTTTTAAGAATTTCAGGGTACCACCTCTTCCATCAATGGCTCATAGGTCTCCAATCCATAACTTTCAGTGATATGGAAAATAGAGCATACTCGAACCCTGCGCATTTACCTCATTGAACATACAGAATTTAGCTTTCTAACAACAACATAGCCGACGATGGCAAGAGGGCCGTGAAATATGTCAAGTTAAAAACCTTAGATCGACTCCTGGCTTTGTCATTCGGTTGCTCTTTTTGCTGTTGCCTTTGTAAGGCTCCATGGAGATCCAAGTAAAATGAGCCACCAAAACTCTACTCAAAAGCCACCTTCTACAGAACATATAATGGACATGAATACTGTTTGAAATTGTTTTTCTTCGGTTCTGTGAGAATCATTACCCTATCGTATCCATTCTTGACTTGAATCATAATTTAAATTTCCTTACAAATACTGGAAAGAACTAAATGTACATTCAAGTTATTGATAATTTATAGGAACTGGCCTGAAGAATGTGAGATATATATATATATATAAGAGGGAGAGAGAGAGTATAAAATCTAGTATCATTACCATTTCCCAGGCTAGAGGTTGGGAGGGAAGAAAAAAGAACATTACATCATATGACAGACCTGATAAAATGAGCAGAGAGAATTATGAGGACATAACCATTTAAAAAAGTGGCCACATTAGCAAGAATTGTCGGCCTTCCTCCCTCTATGGACAACTATGGACCATGTAAACCACCAAGAAGAAAACAACCATAGGTCCGAATGGATGGAATGTCCTACCCTGCACGAGACAAGTGTTTAGTCTTCAGCGAAAGAGAGAGAGAGAGAGAGAGAGAGAGAAAGGGAGTCTCATACCCACTTTTCTCTACTTAAGTTCAAGCAAGTTAAGCCTGGGCACCGGGCCGAGCCGCCGCCAGGTACTCGGTACTCGGTACTCGACCCGACTTTGGCCCAGGCCCTGAATATTTGAGTTTTGGGCTTTTTTTTACTGGCCCAGCCCAACCCGATAATTAACGGGCCGGGCTGGGGCCCGCGAATGTGATTATCGGGGGCCCGAAAAGCTCGACAATAATTTTTTTTTTTCAAAAATAAATGGACTTAGGGAGTTAGGGTTTTCTTCCTCTTCTTTTTGTTGTTTTGCTGAGGACCGAAGTAAATCTTTGAGGTTGCAAACTTGCAAGGACTCAGGGAAGGCGGGCAAAGAGTGGCAGCACCGGCAAGGAAGGGGCTCACCAGAGGAGGAGGCGTTGGGTGAAGGCGGGCAAAGAGTGGCAGCACCGGCGAGGAAGGGGCTCACCAGAGGAGGAGGCGTTGGGCGAAGGCGGAGGAGGAGGAGGTGGCGTTGGGCTCGCCGGAGGAGTAGGCGTTGGGCGAAGGTGGCTGAGAAAGAAGGTTGTGGGGAGTCCGTTGTAGCCGACAGAGGCTGGTGGTGGAAGTGGATGGCGGCGGCTGGCTTCCATTGCCGAGTTCCATATCTGACTCTTTTCGGATTGGATTGGGGTTAGGGTTGGAAAGGGTTAGGGTTAAGGTTTTCAGAAACTTGAAAAGGAGAAAGAACAAAGAAAAGGAAAGCCCGGCCCGATTGGGGCCCGGGCCCGACCCGCGCAAAAGCCCGGTTCAGCCCGCCCGGCCTGTTAGTAATCGGGCTGGCCTGTTTTTTATCTGGCTGGCCTGGCCCGATGCCCAGCCTTCTGTTCAACCCTCCAAGAGGAATAATGCCTACAGGAATCAAACAGAGATCATGTCACCTTAGGTACTTCCTACCTGACCAACTACACTATATGCCCTCTAAGCAAAAAGAGAAAGAGAGGTGACATGAACTGCTATATAATTTCTTAAAGTAATTAAAATCAATTATTACAAATTTTAAAAACTGAAAAGAGAGGAAAATGATGCACATGCAACCATTAATCCAAAGTGACATTGATAGCGCTTAGCCAAACATGCCTCATCATCTACCTCTTTTCACAATCGTGGACGTACAGGTGGCTGGTATGGGTAGTTGTAACAACTCACCCACTCTTGAGCTCAGGTCCCTGGTTCGGCGAATCCCAACCCACCCCCTAGCTGTTTCGACTCCAACTTCAAAAAGACTACGAACCAGAACAACCATCTCTTTAAAGACCCCTTTTATAAGCCCTTGAAGATTCCTCACGATCTTCAATATGAGATTAAACATTTGGGGTGTTATAGTAGTTGTCCACATCAACCCTACAAATTCTCTCTATTTACATACGGGTAAGGATGTCAATATATCGGATTTGAATCAGATATCCAACCAAACTAATCTGAAAAAATCAGATATAAAAAAAAATTTAATATCCGATTAAGAAATAAGATCGGATTCATTTAAGAAATGACATCCGATCAGATTCGGATTCAGATATACATAAATATTTGATCAGATTCGGATACGAATTCAGATCGAACTTATTTTTAGGCAAATATCATATACCTAATGTTGTTGGCAAAATTCGAGTTCATATATATATATATATATATATATATATATATATATATATATATATATATATATATATATATATATATATATATATATATATATATATATATATCAGATTTGGATTGGATTTAGATATGACTTTTCTTTATTCATATTTGAATCTCAATATGTGAAAATCCGAAAAAATGGATATGATTAAGAGTTTATCTTATCTGAATCTGATCCATTGACATTCCTACATCCGGGGGTGTCTAACTATTCAGTTGTTTAATATTTGTTATGATATTATGGCAAATATTGCTTCGCAAAATCCAAATAATTCTCATTACTTCCCTTTCCCTTAGTTTTACTTTTTACTAGGGAATTTTGAACAAGGAGGGAGTCCTTTTCACTAATTGAAAGGCTCCACGACCCACTTCTAATTTTGTTAATGTTGGCCACGTTAACAGTGGCCGCATGAGTCTTCGAGGTGGAGAGTTATGGACGGGGTCACCGAATGCCCAATAACTGCATTGCCCTCAAATGAACAGAGTAATTACCATCACTTCCAAGAATACGACAGGCCGGTAGCCAACGCCTTTCACCATATCTAATGCTAGAAAAGGACAGGTCGCATCGCGTATTCACCAAGAAGTGCACGGTCAGAAATTTTCAGTGGATTGCAGCAGAGAGAAGTACCGTATTGGAACTTTTGAGGAGAGATCTTGCACCTTTGGTGACTGGAAAAATTACAAGTACGATCTAATTACTTAATTTCCCGTTAGTTGTACCTTTACATCTTAGCGCTTAATGCATCTAAACATGAAGCAAGTTACCGTTAGATTGCAGGCTTTGTACCCACTGTAAATGAATAGTAGAAGATTAGTACATATAAGCTTGTGTGAGCAGTTGCCCACACTACCCCCAAAATTTCTCTTTATTTTTATATAAATGCCTTACAATTATTTGCTGGTTACATATACCATGCCTCTTAAGAAATGAGATTTTTTACAATAGTACCTCATAGTCAAAGCACAATACTTTATCCTTAGGGCCTATACCTGCTTCGGCTTGCACAAGAGACAACACCAGTGGCAGAGCCTCATGGTGAACTAGTATGGGTGGTTGCTCATACTAGTCTCTTAAAAGTTTTTTATTTTTAAATATATATATATATATATATATATATATATATATATATATATATATATATATAAGTGCCCCCACTAGATATGAATTATTTTTAAATGAATGCCCCTCCAGCCAATTTTCTGGCTCCCCCACTGGACAACACCCACGCTATTGGAACTAGTAACCAATTGTCTACTCGCTACTAGCAAGAGTACCCTTTGTGGAATACAAAACAATCACCAAGAAAATAAAAATTTCTTACCTATTAAAGTTCACAATAGAGGCCTTGTAGTAGTAGCTGGTCGGATTGGTAGGCCCATGAAAGCCTAATTGTCAAGTGGATACTTGTAGGTACTATTTATTTGGACTAGAAATGATGAATGCACAACATTTTAGTTGACATGTTTATTGTTTCCTACTTAAGTTTCGAAGCAGCCCCCTAGACCCTCACGTTTAGGAGAAACCCTTTGACCTCTTTATAGCACCCAAAAAAAACTTCCTTATTGCTCAATGTCAAATGACTTATTTGCCCCTGTTATTTATTAGACCCTTCTCCCTGTCAATATTGATATTAGGGTTCCCTTTTTGGAGGCGTATGACTTATTTGCCCCTGTTATTTATTAGACCCTTCTCCCAGTGAATATTGATATTAGGGTTCCCTTTTTGGAGGCGTATGGAAGATGAGGGTTGGTATGTAAATGGTGCAAAGATGAGGGTGAGGAGCAAAAGAAATTGAGGGAGAGAAATGAAAACGGTGGCACGGCAGCCAACCTCTTAATTTGCGGTGGACTCGTAGGAAGAAGCTGACCTAATTTACCGATTGGAGAAAGTTGCTCCACATAAACAACAAATTAAACATAATTAATGGAATTAAGAAATAGTTTCTCTCGATCTTTGTTATCGCTATTGCAGCTGCCGAAGCAATTATTGGACAAACTATTGTTGCCGAATCGGAAAATTGCAATTTGGTGCTATCATATACCTACGGCTAAGATCACGAGCTGGACTAGAGAGAATCTCATTGTGCAGTTAAACGACTCTAGATTGAAAGGAGCAAAAGCACATAAGTAAATTAAAGCATTTGAATATGTAGAAAAGTCTTCAGAGAAGTAGCGTAGCCGGTTGAGCTAGCAAGGCAATTCAATTCACATGGGTACTACTGTCTTGAACTATTAATGGTAGCAGACACTACTTCCAAGTTAAAGGAATTAACCGTGTGTCCACCTAATCCTGATACAGCTCTAGACCCTCTAAGGATAGGGTGAAGGAGAAGGGCTTTAACTTTAAAATTCATTGAGAAAAATATTTGAGGAAATCACAGTATAAATTAATTTTCCTTATTTACCATATTTAGATAGAGATGAGATTCAATTTTTTTTTCCTTCTTCAAAATCTATCGTGGTAGAATTTCCAAGTGTTGTTTTTTCTATCCAATGGCAATGCAACTCGTATTCGGTACTTCTTTTTCGAACAATGAATTTTTCATGCGACTCCTTACAACTCAGTGGCCGGCTCGTTCGTACTACCATAAATGCAAAGGCGCTTTTGTAGATATTTTCAAGTGGCCTGGCGTACATTCTAATGTCACGTGACTTCATGATGAGCGGAATCAACAACATTTTTGTTGCCTGGAACAAAAAATTGCAATTATTTTATGGTGTTGAATTTCCTTTTCTTGTTTTATGCATATTCATGATACAAAAGTTTAAATGCCTAAAAAGACATATACAAAGTTTATGTTCATTCACTACCTTCATCAAATGCTACATTGTAAAAAATAATTAGTGTACTTAAACTAGGAATTTCCTTGGATTCATCATTATACCCACTTAAAATGCAATTTTTTGCTTCTACTGTCTAATTAGAACATTCGCCTAAATGAATTAGCAGATAAATGCTTCCAAAATTTTTCAAATTACTTACATTGGATTTTCCTCTCAAAGGGTCTATGAGATGATACTGCTTTGTCCAATACATATTTTAATGTGTGCTTCATATCAAGAGTAGAACGCAATACAACTGCTAAAGAGTGGAAACAAATTTGACAGTGCTCTCGATTCAGTTACTTCGACAAATAGATGAGGAGCAGTTGTAAGTTGTAATACTTCGGCATGAGAACTAAGTTAAGGGCACACCCTGAAAGCCGAAGTGAGAGAATTGAGTCCTAGATGATTAGCTTGTAACCCGGATGATCTGGGCTTTGGTCGATTAGACGTCTCCATGAGTGAGTTGGGCGACTATGGATTATTAGTCACATTCATTTATTAAATATATATAATTCAATGTAATCATATGGCCGCTGACCATGATTTATGATCTAAGATGGTTTAAGGTGGCTTTGGTGACAGTTTATGAACTTTTAATAATCTTTAGATTAATTATATATATATATATATATACACACACACACACGTGTGTGTGTATGTGTGTATATATATATATATATACACCGTCAATTTAGTTTTTCTCATTTTATAATGTATTTTTTCACAAGAAAATCCTTTTAAGAAGGAAAATCCTCAAGTGAGTTGAAACTAAATCCTGTAAGAAGGACAGAACCACAAACTTTTGGTGAAATTAGAAAAACATAAATTTGTCATAAATAGATCATGCATGACTTTATCAATCGCATGTATATAAGAACAAATTTCTAAATTATTTGTCATTCTATAACAAGGATCTTGTCCAACTGGTCAGAAGCATAACCAAAAATCATGTAAAGAGATAATAACCTTTTGTGAAGATTTCCTCCATCCCCAAAGTTCAGGGCTACATTATGACCTGAATGGTCATATGGTTTACCATTTAACTTGAGTGTCATATATGTCACAATTTATAGTTTAGAAGAATAGTAATCATGAAAATTAAACTGAGAACAGATTGACTAAGCATTCCTCAAGCCTACGAGGCATGCTATGCCCATCGAGACTCACCTAACTAAAAGTTTGAGATAAAAGTCCCTCAAGTAGAAAGAAGGTCAAGTTCTTGCTGCATAGGATCAATAAAATTGAAAGGCCTAACAATTTACAGCTTCTTTAAAAGAATAGAGCTTAATTTGAACCTTCATGTGCCATGAAAAAAAGAAGAGGAACTTTGTGGGCACATATTTTCATTAGCTTCCTTGTGATACCATTACAAAAAACGCATATTATAAGTTGCACATTATAAAGAAAAAAAAAAATCAAGGCATTGAGAGAAGACCAAGTAACTTGGTTTCAGTGGGATCCAAATGCTGCCTAACATTTTTCAGCATGAAGCTTTAACAAAAAATTAATTTAAAAAGTTATATCTCCTTCAATAGTTAACATGTGAAATCTAATGCATCTCTTGTATTAAGCATATTGCATCCAACTATATATATTCAACAAACAATGCATGAAGGCATGATTATAAACCTAATTGGGGAATGATATAGCGTGCTATGAGAAAATAATGAAAACTTGGAAAAAAAGACATCTTGCACATAAATATTTAGACTATTTTCATTAGGATAAATTACATATATAAATATTCAAATTTAGTTGGTATGGTAGGGAAAAAAAATCAAAACCTCATGTGATGACCCTTCCCGCTCGCATCTTCCTAAATGGAATACTACTAGTTAAGTTATAAACTTTAAATATAAACAAAGAAATATGGTATTAATCTGCACTAGCATGAGTTGTTGCGTAGATGTGATGACTTAGATAAATACTTGCAAAGCAACTTAGAAACAACAAATAACACTTAACTTTCTCTCAATTTTGAGTTGGCAAAGTTGGATTTTTTTTTTTTAAAAAAAAAAGGGCCCGATGAATATCTCCCCTACAGTAAACCGTTTAACTTTCACAAAGAACTGCTTGATTCACCAAGCAACGGACTTCCACTACCCAAAGCAGTGCATCTCCAATTCGAATTTCTAAGTTACACTTTTGGACTGTAAACAGTGGCAAGCGTGCTGGACACCCAAATTAAAAGGTGCTTGGGTCGTAGGTCTGCCCGCGTCCTGAAGCAGCATTGGACCTCAAGGGCAAAAGAGGATCGGGGGACCTCGGGGTCTCATGCAGGCAGTGGGTTCACCTCCCACTCACCTGGAAGCCACATTTTACCGGAGGGAGCTAAGTTTTGAAGACAAATCTAATGTAGTTTAAAAAGAAAGAGATCAGAAAAATCTAGAAATAAAAACTGGTTTTCTTCAGGATTATATATGGAAAAGCATAAAACCAAGTAAGCCTATAAAATTGAAGGCCAAATTAAAAAAACTTACACACACCAAAAGAGTTCGAAACTGTCTTTTTCAAAGTTATATATGGAAATGAATGCACAAACCCTAACAAGCTTGCAAAAATGAAATTGAAATACACAATTTGACAAAGAATCTTGCAGAAATGGGTTTAGACGACAGCCCAAAACCAGCTGATTTTACCTCCAAAAAGTCATTTTAGATATGTTTGGATGACATCTAAATTGGGTTTTACCAAAATCTAGTTTTGACAAAACCTACTATTCATAGAAGGCCTTAAGAACCTACCTCCATCAGGTTTTTCAGGTAAAACATATTTTTTACCGCTTCCCCAGAGTTTTTATCTTGTCATCCAAACATTCAAATCAGGTTTTAGAAATTGGGTTTGAATCAGGTTTCTGCAAAACTTAGGTCGTGTTTGGATATACGCCTAAAAATGAATCCAAACACCATATAGAGGAGAGCAAACTGCTTTTTTTTTTTTTTTAAAAAAAAAAGTTTATATGAGCATAAAAACAAATGGAGACAAAACACAGAAATTAAACCAAAGTTCTTTTAGGAAAAGAATTCTCCAAACACCAAAAGGCAAAGGTCCGGCCGAGCGATCAATGCATTATATCAACGTGACAGCAAGCTCGAAGACAAATAGAAACAGGAAGAATGGGACCTATTCAGATCCACTCTATTTGTAAGGTAAATTAAGTTGAATTAATCTTAAGTGGTGCCAGTATACTTCATCTTCTCGTTCACCTAAAAAGCAAAATTGTATTGAGAGACATGGTGTAGCTTAACTGAAGAGCTTCCGATCATGAGTTTGTTTTTTTATAAATGCTACTTTTTTAAATTGCAAATGATAAATACATGATATTCTAATTGAAAAGTAATTGCAAATGATAGATACACGATGTTCAGAATATTGAAAATATATTACTGTGTACTTAAGTATTGAAGGATAAAAAGAAAAAAGAGGTAACAGGAAAAGAGTTACGACCCCAACTAAAATTTGATATGGTACTATGATTTATGACTTAAAAGGTAAAATTTAATATGGTACTATGACTTTTGACTTAAAAGGTGAATTTAATTTGGTACTATAAATTTTGACTTGAAAGGGTGTATTTAATATGGTACTATAAATTTTGAGAAAAAGAGAAGGTGGATTTAAAGGTGGCGAGGAGATCCAAGCGTCTTCCCTTCTCACGTGATGAATCGGCCGTAAAAGTTGATCAGCGTCAATGGGCAGGTCGGAAAGCCCACGCAGCCGCAGGGTTTCTTACGCTTCTCGCATTTCCGGTATTTAATGGACAGAGTTTGACCAGAGCGAGAGAGAGATGGAGAGAGTGACTGTGTGTGGGGACCCAGTGGTTGCCCACCATCGCTGGCCTGCTTATGTCAGAAGGAAGCCTCGAGCGCAGTCAAGCAAAGCCGAACCGTTTTTAATCCTTCTTCGTTTTCTCCTCCTCCGTCGTCACTACTGACGTATTCTCTCTCTCTCTCCTATTTCTTTATTCGGGAGAACGGACTGAGGGGCGGACGGAAGACGACGCCTGCACAGTTCTTGCGAGATCAGTGAGTAACGAAGCGTTTCTCTTCCGGATGAGCAATGCGTTTCAATTTGTCTTAATTAACGCTTCTCGGAGGAAGTTGCACGTTCTTCTTATTTTGTCTCATCCTTCTTCTTCTTGTTCTCACTTGCTTTTCATAGATTTTCCTGAACTTTGCAGCTCTCCGTTTCTGTAATTTGCGTATATATTTGCAGGGGGGTCATCTTAAAGCGTTTTCTCTTTCTGCTATGTTTTTTGTTCTTATTTTCGTATTTTCGATACTGCGCATCTTTTTTTCCGCATAATCTTAGCATGCGGCGCCACACTGGAAGCTTTTTCCTCTTCCTTCTGTCATGTTGTTTTGTCCGTGAAGTTGGAGACGGCGCTATTCGTGGGGCAATTTTGCTGCTTTTTTAGAGCATCCAGAAAATGTACCGAAAATGTTAAGAATTTGATTGACTTTAAGCAATGGAGGAACATAATTGTTAATGGAAGTCATTAATTCCTAATTTTAGCACTACGAAGATAACGAGCTAACTCAACTTCTTGTGTAGCTAGAGACAAACTAAGCCAAGTGCCTTTGTTTCATGAAAGTAAAGGACAACTTTCTCATACATGCTTGTCAAATTTGAGAAATAGTGCCTGAATTTCTGGAAATCTGTTTTTCTTCCGAGAATGGTGCCCCTACTAGGAAGAAAAAGAAATACATAAAAAGTTTTTGAAATGATATACTTCACTGTTCTGAAACGCACTTCTGAATCTCTGATGATTAATTTAACCTCTGATAAAAAGATATGCCTAATGAAAGATCTTGTGAAGTGATTTTAGAAGACATAAGCAATTACAAGTCGGTGCTTCAGGCAAATTTCATAGCAGCACTCCATGGTGCAAGATGTCGAGAAGCAAGAACCCTGGGCATCTTTTTCTAACGTTTGAGGATATTTTGCGCAAAAAACACCTGTAATTACCTGAATAAAGGAGAACTAATAGAAATTTTAGTTGCCGTATGGTAAACATTCTATGATGGAAAGGAGGGGATGTAACTTTAAGTTTTTCAGGTTAAGTTTGATTTATCTGCATTTATGATTTAATATTTTCAATTCTGTTTCTATTTTTTGAGATACTATTTGTCAAAGATTATTCATTTTCTAAAAACTTCGTGCGGTAAATTTTGCTTCCTCAAATGAGGAAATTCACTAGCCTCACTTAGTGCTTGTAACGAGGCTATGTCATCATAATCCGAAGAATATACATGTGACCAGTTTCCTGGAACATCATTTTCTGATATCTTAGTTTCAAACGTATAATGTTCCTTTGTTTGGATTCCTGGTACCCACTTTGGGAAACCCTACATGAACTGTACAGACTGGACCATCTTTTTTTTCAGTTAACACTTACATGAAATTTTCTTTCTTACTTGGTTGCATAAGAAGCGTTTCTTAGAGCCATTTGTCTTGTTTTTTTCCTCGCATGGTTGACTGATAACATTTACCTGTTTATCTCAGTATAAGCATGGGGTACTTACTTGTTGAGGTTTTTATGTTCCTCCAGTTTATACGCTACGAATATGCAGAGACACATCATGCTGCCTGTGGAGGAGGTAGATATTTCTGCAGTTAGGTATCGCCCTGAGCCAGTAAAAGGTCAGAAGAAATTACTTTCCTCTTATCAATTTAGGATATTTTATATTCTACTAACTGTTAGAGGAATTTGTTGTTGTTCAACATAACTTTCAAACCAAAGGTTACTGTAGCATTTAATTAGTGAACTGATGGATGCAGCTCCTCGTCTTGCTGGATTTATGCTCAAGCTGTTTGTTTGGTTGATTGAAACTCCCGTAATTGGGCCTTTGATCATTTACACAGTGAAGCAGCAGAATAGGTTCAAGCAGGTTTGGTTCTGTCTGTGCTGTGGATATGTCCTCCTGTTTTTATTTCTGAAATGCTTCATGGAGGTCTTCTATGTAAATACAACATTTTTTATTTATGCGTCTGCCACATTTTGCTCCCAGATGTTGCATGACACTGTTATTCCAGAGAAACCCATGTTCAAACCTGAATTTCCTTCTCAAGGTACTAGCTTGCAGTCCTTTGTCTGTTCATCTTTTTTACTCAATTTCAGAATTTCTCTACCTTACTTGATTTTCTATGCAAATCCTGCATTTAGAAAGTACTACAAATTAAACACATGTACGATCCAATTTGTAGATCCAGAAACTGGTGTTAGTGTCCTAGATCAGGAAGCAGTGCCTTCTGCTCGTGTTCAGTCAGTCTTGGAGTACCTCGTGCCTTATGGCACAACTTCTCAATCAACTAATGGTGCACAAAACATGCCTTTGTATTGGACTATCCGGGATTATGCACATGCATATCGATCTGGATCTGTTACTCCATCAATTGTAAGTCCCTTATGTAAAAAAAGCCCCAAAGGACATGTTTTTTGATTGGTAAATAACGGAATGACTCTACATCTAGGTTGCAGAGCGTGTCATATTGGTAATAGAGGAATGGAATAAGAAGCATCCTTCCATGCCTTGGCTGGTTTCTTTTAGTGCTGAGGAAGTGAGGCGGCAGTCTGCAGCTTCTACACGACGTTTTGAGGAAGGTATGCAATCTTCTGTTTATTAAGCATAATTGTGAAAATAAGCAACTAGAAATTCATTTCTACAACTTGTGCAGGAAAACCATTGTCCATCTTGGATGGAATTTTTATGCCAATCAAAGATGATATTGATTGTCTTCCTTATCCAACCAAAGGTAAGTCTGCATTCATAATTTACTTGATGTAGAGGCGAAGGTTATTAGATTGATGCATTTGACTGAAATTTTCCATGCTTTCAGATGGCACAACATGGTTGCATGAGGTACGAGCAGTCAACCAGGATGCTGTTTCTGTGGCAAAGTTACGAGCTTGTGGTGTCATTTTTATAGGAAAAGCAAATCTGCATGAGTTAGGCCTTGGGACTAGTGGAAGCAATCCAAACTATGGGTAAAACAAGCCGTGTTCCTATCACCTCCTTCTCCTGTTTCTGTTTTAGGATTACATTGGGAGAGGGGGCTGTTTATAGATAGTGAAAAAAGGTTTTCATGTCCTTGCAGATTATCGGAATTATGAACTGAATAATATTTAGCGGCAAATTGTTGCATAAGTCATGTCCATCTTTTTGTAAAGATTGTCCTCTTTCAGTTTTACCAGTTAGTCAGACATCATTTCTGTTCTTCTTTTCCTCCAATTTAGAACCTGTGTGTTCTAGTCATCCTCTTATCCCTTGGTAATCTTGTCTTTTTGGCAATTAGTTACTTCAGATTGACTTTACAGTTGTGAAAATAACTTTAATGTGGCTTTACATGTTTCTACTTAATCTAATCGTACAAACGTGATTGTTTCATCGTATAATTAATATAGTGAGAAAATATGTCAAACTCGAAGCTTTTCATGCTTAGAAGTGTTTCCGGAGCGATTAAAAAATCTACATATCTGGTATTGTTAAAAGCCTGGTACTTAGAAACCAAGTTTCTTTGTAAAGTAGATTCAAAATAATGGATAGGCTGTCACAATAAGCAGCAAGGAGTACATGTATATGTTTGTTTGAAGTCAAAACACAAAATTTTAAATTAAGTCCCTGGATCTACTTGGTACGTAAACTAGTTATACTAACTCTTATATATATGTGTGCATATGTGTGTGGGTGTGTATGTGTGCATGCTTGTATGTTGTTTGTATCCTATATGACTTGCTATCCACAGGTTCAGAATTATCATCATATAAATGAATACGAGAATTCATAGGAATAGATTCCGGTTTGGTTCCAGTCGTACCTGTCTCTTGTAGCAAATCAAGAACATATTTTCTTTGGGAAAGAACTAAACCTTCTTTATTTTTTGCTACTTCTATCCCCAAGAAGTAACGTAGAGAGCCAAAGTCTTTAGTAACAAAGTGTTGTTGGAGATACTTTTTTGTATCTTGTATTTCTTGCTCATTGTCACCAGTTAAAATGATGTCATCCACATATATCACCATAACCACCATTCCTGGTGAGAACCTTTTTATGAACAATGAATGATCTAAAGGAGATCTATGAAACCCGAACTTGGATACAACATCGGACAATTTTTGAAACCATACTCTAGGACTCTGCTTCAAACCATATATAGTCTTTTTTAATAAACATACTGTTGAAGCATGTTGATGGGTCTTGGGACAGGGTCTGGATCAATACCCGATCCATCGTGTAGCCCTTGTTGGGCCTTACTTAAGGATTGTAACCCTGACCTTGAGATGTTAATGAAATCTTAAGAGAGAGAGTTTGGCTGCTAGTGGGCACCAGTTCCTCCTCATCTGTGGTTTTTTCCCTCTTGTTGAGGGTTTTTCCACGTTACATCGTATTCCTTTTCTCCTATATTTTGTGTTTCTACATGGTATCAGAGCCGACGAGTTTGGAAAATTTTTTGGGTTCCTAATTTCTCTATCTCTCGCTACTACCGCTGTTGTTGCTGCCGCCGCCACCCGGCTGCATCACTTGTGACCCTCTCCGCCGCCGCCGCCTGATCTCTTGCCTTACACTGTTGCTTCTACCCAACAGCGTCGCATCCCTCGTTTTGCCCAACATTGCTACTTCCGTTGCTGCTTTTTTGTTGTCGCTGGACTGCCTTGGCGAAGCTCGCAGAAGCTCCCTGCCGCTGATCGTTGTCCCGCTGCCGCTGCCTTCGTCTGTCATCGGGCTGGTCTGTAGTCATGGCATTGTCTTCCTCGTCGACCGTCAACACTAATCAAACTGAAATTGAGGCTTATAGAACTGAGAATGTTCCCATTCAGGTCACTACTATTCGCCTTACAAAGGAGAACTATCTCCCGTGGTCGGCCGCTATGACTATGGGGATTGCTGGCCGCGGTCGGATTACCTATATTGATGGAAGGAACCTTGAACCGGCAAAGACAAGTGGTGTGTGGGACACTTGGTTTCTTGAGGATAATCAAGTGAAAACTTGGATTGTCAACTCTGTTTCCGCTAATATCCAACCCCTTATTCTTCGGCAGAAGACTGCTAGAGACATGTGAGTGATTTTGGAGCAAATGTATGGCCAGAAGGCTATCCAGACTTACCAACTAATGAAGATTGTCTATGGACTTCGGCAAGGGAACTTATTTGTAGCAGATTATTATGGGGCTTTGAAAGCCAAGTGGGAGAATCTTGACTATTATTCTGATATTACTTGACACTATCCCCAAGATCAAACACTTTATGTAGCTAAAGAGTGGGAAAATAGGGTGTTCCTCTTTTTAGCTGGTTTGAATGATGAATTTGAAGGTGTTAGAAGCTAGATTCTGAATTCAGGAGAAGTGTCGAGTATTGAAGATGTGTATTCTCGTTACTACTGAGGGAAAGAGGGATCTCATGTCATATAATGAGAGATCTGTTCTTGTTAGTCGTGGTCCTGGAGGTACTACTAGATCTCTTCGTAGATGTACTCACTGCAAGAAGACTGGTCATACTGTGGATTTTTGTTGGGATCTTCATCCAGAGAAAAAGGGTAACAAAGGGAGGTCTTGTCCATGTGAGATTTGAGACAATGCTTGCAGGAAGGTTTTAAAGGGTTCATCTTTTCATAAGTAAACTTCAATTTCGTAAAGTATTTGGTTAAATCCATGTCACATTGTTGCATTTGTAACAGTTCTTGTTGAACTTGTAGAATTTTGCTGATGTTCTTGTCTTGAGAGTATGTCTACCGGAGAAAATTCCACATATCTTTAGTTGTATTATAATAACAGAGCCCAACAACAATATGAGGTTGAGTGTTATTTATAAGCCAAGCACTAATTATGTTGTTTTCTTCCTCCCACTGTGCATACTTGCCAATTTTTTCTGTTGGTTCATCTTCTTCTAATATATGTTTCTTTCTATGTCCAACAACTGATAGCATGAAAGTTCTAGCCCAAACATCATAATTAGATCCATCGAGATTGATAGTAGATCCAAAAGAAAAATGATTTCAAATGCCTTGTCCTCTACACCAGCCTCAGTTTGCTGATTTTCAGATTCATGTTGTAGAGACTTGTTGGCAGCCATGATAGATCCTTCAAGATAAACAAATATAGAAGACCACGGCAGATTGAATCTTACTTAATACAATGTGAAGATAATCTACCCCAAAGAAGAATATTCCACTGCTACTCCACGGCTGAATCTTAATCTTACTGCTGTCCCTTTTTTTTCTGCAACACCACGACAGAGTTCCACTGCAACAGCAACTAAACACAAAAGAAAAGAGACAAAATCCTACTGCGACAACAACTAAACACCAAAGAACAAATTTTCTGACTTGCAACACATTATTTCTGCAACATCAGATCAAGCTTTAGAACTCCACGACAAGCACACATTTGCAGCAAAAATTAACTCATATGTTTATCTTCAAGCAACAAAAAAAAACTGTCTACACATGTTAGAAGTTCTACCAACGACTGCAATCGACATGGGTTAGGGTTTCTGATCATGTTTACTTATTTACATATTTATGATCAAAACCCTAACCCTCGACAGACTGAGAATTACCTTTTTTGTTTTTCAGTCAAGAGAGATAGACAGCACCCAGATGTTGATGAAGAATAGGATAACGAGGGAACTTGTTGGTTTAGAACAGCTTCAGCAGGGTCCAAAGACTGTCTTCTCTGACACCATGTTGATCTTCAATGTCAAATCAGTAAGTATGAAGACGTAGAGGAGAGAAATAGTTGAGAGAAGGTAGAGAAGAGAGAACGAGAGAGAAGACACGAGAGAGAGAAGAGCGCTCATTAAGTTGTTACGGCTCCCACCTTTCTAATAGAATAAAAAGGACTAACTAGGGTTATGTTTAACCCTTTACATAAAGATTCCAATAAGTATTGAAAAATGCAAAGAACTACCTAATAATAAAATTCCAAAATACAAAAAACCTCAAAACAAAACTTTTTCTTAACACCCATTTGGCAATAAAGTGAGTGAATGATGACTCTGGTTATCTAGAATCACCTATCCATCTAAGGCCATCCATTTAAGGCAAATGGATGGTTGAGACTTGAGAGAAAAACAAAAAGAAAAATGTGTAAACTAGTATCAGATGACGAAAATGCCCATCTCTTAACCGTCCACCATTGGATCGGACGATGTGTGTGTGTGTAGGGGTGGGTATCGGGCCGGGCCGGGCCGGCCCGGTAAAGGCTGGCCCGATCCGGCCCGTCGGGCCGGCGAGCCCGGCCCAGTCCCGGCCTGATAATATTATCGGGCCGGGTACCGGGCCTGGCCACCAAAAATTAGGCCCGGCCCGGCCCGGCGACCGACCTCCTCCTGCCCGTCGACCTCGCTCGTCGTTTTCGTTCCTGCAGAGACCGTGCGGCGTTTCCCCCTCTCAAAACCCCAAACCCTCTTTCTTCTGTGCCTTGTCGACATTGTCATGCAAATCCTTCACACCGTGGTCGCCTGACTCCGGAGATGAAGTCGGATACTTCGTGTGAAGTCGGTTACAGCAAGGGCGTCGTGTGAAGAACAAAGATGGAGCGCAGGCTGAGCGGAGGCAATGGAATGGGGGGAAGATGGGCTGCCCAGTTGAGGTTTTGGTGATTCAGAAAACGAGAAANACATCTGACGACTTGTGCTGCTAGTAAGAGCTCGAGCAGGTGGCGATGCTGTTGAAGTAGAACAGAGATCAGCAAGTAGGTGGCATTGACGAGCTTTGATGATCCGCGGATGGCCAAACCAGAGGGTGAAGCATGTTGGAGCTGGGTTGCTGTGCGGGTTGCCGGGAAGGGGGAGGGAGACGGGAAGGGGAACTGGGAACGAAACGGGAAGGCGAACTGGCCAACTGAAAGGGGAAGGGGAAGGGGAAGGGGGAGGGAGACGGTAAGGAGGAAGGAGAGACGGGAAGGGGGACGGCGTCGGGGGAAGCAGGAAAGGAGGAGGGAGACGGGCCGACCGGGCCGCCGCCGGGCCAGCCAATCCGGCCCGGGCCCGGCCCGGCTCCGCTGTCGGGCCGACATATCCGGCCCAGGTCGGGATTTTCCTGGCCCAAACCCGGCCCGGCCGGCCCGTCGGCGGCCCGTCCCGACGCCCAGCCTTATGTGTGTGTGTGTGTGTGTGTATATATATATATATATATTATATATGTGTGTGTGTGTGTGTATGTATATATATATATATATAGTCACAAAAAATACCTTTTTTTTTAAGAAAAAATGTTAAAAACATGAAAAATCAATCGAATAAAACAGAAAAAATGCCATTTTTTAAATACGCCAAAACAAAAAAAAGTGCTTTTTGCCAATTTTTTTCATTTAAGGCTTTTTTCACATTTTTTGAATGCCAAACTGCTTGTTTCCATTTCTAATTTATTTGTTGCTTATCTACTTATTTCTGATGTTGCCTTATTAGTTTCTCATTTGTTTATGTATTTTTCTCTAATTTTTAAGTTTTTTTAAAATATTTAAAAAATAAACATATTTTCCTGTTTTTTCCAAGCTCGCATAGTCTATCCAAGAAAAATCTCACTGTTTAAAAAGTAAAAACGATATTTTTGACTATATATATATATATATATATATATATATATATATAGAGAGAGAGAGAGAGAGAGAGAGAGAGAGAGAGAGAAGGGAAAGTTGGCTAAAACCAGACCTATTGCAATTAATTATTAAAATATTTTTTTTGAAATCTAACCTTATAGATTTGTTTTTGTCTTTTTGAGAGTGATTTGATGAGAAACATATATTAAGTCAGTTGTTTTCTTATTTAAATAATGTTTTTTTAATAGTTAAAAAATGAACGGCTCTTATAACAGTAAAATTTTGGTAGTATAAAGATCGATTCTTTTACAAATATGACTTGAACTAAAGCATGTTTTGTATTAAGTTGGTGTTTATAAATACATTAGAAGGTTCATACTTTGTTTAAAACATTTTTTTATATGAATTTAAGAGGTCTGGTTTTTATCCCTTACCCAAGTGGCCTGGTACCTACCAATCACTCATGTGTATTTTATATATATATACCGATACAGAGCTCACAATACAGGGTAAATGGGTAATATGGTTTGTATTGGCTCTAGATCTGCTGATTTTTGTAAAACCATGTTCTGGCTCCTGCATCATTGTTGTGAGGTGCCGTAAGTTTTTTTTTTTTGTATCAATTACTTCAATAATTCTATTGATGTGTTTTGATTAATCCTGCACATATAACCTCTTCATGGCATATCTCTGCTCCTGAATATGCAAAAACTGTAACCATTTTACTTTGAAAATAAGGATCACATGGGAACAGTAATACCCAAAATTAAATTTAGGCTTCGATAAATTTCAGATTTTGACCACATGTTCCTCAGTGACTACTCTAGACATCAAGTGGACATGTTAGTACATAAGATGATAATGAAAGTTGTAGAAATACCATCTTTATATGGATTTGGGGCATGAATCTGATTCAGAGATTGTAATAATTCCAAAGATGTAGCTATTTCTGACTGTAGATTTTATTTTTATAAGGATTTCATGTCCCAGAGAGAAATAGAGAAATGCACATTACAGTAAAAATGACAAGATGTTCAGAAAACCAGCAATAAATTTGTTATCTGAAAGACATTATAAATCTAAGAATGACAAAATTTCATCACTAACAGCTTCCACATTCTAATGTATGTTATTGACTTTCACAATTCTCTTCTATCTTTAGGTAAAATCGTTTGTTTCTTGATCACATGATTGTTTGTCAAGTTCAGGATATCTGTGACATATTTTTTGGCAGGGACTGGTGCAACTTGTCATTAATAGACCTACTATCTCAAATAATAAATTAGTGTTGAAACAGATCTTTTTAGTGTTTCTGTTGGGTCCAAGTATCTTTATGTTTCTCTATTTAATTCTTACTTTTAACAAAATGCATGTGATACTGGCTTTGACATGGCATAGCTGATTATTGGTGGTTTGTCTGCTTGAATAATTGTAACAGGACACCTCGGAATCCTCATTCAATAGATAGATATACAGGTGGCTCTTCATCAGGTCCAGCAGCAATTGTAGCTTCTGGGCTTTGTCCAGCTGCAATTGGAACTGACGGTGGAGGTTGTGCTAACATTTCACTTTATGCATGTGTTATTTCACTGGATGTTTGTAAATGTCTATTCTAACGGACTCTTAATGCTCAGTACAGGCTCAGTAAGGATACCTTCTTCACTTTGTGGTATTGTTGGCCTGAAAACTACATATGGGAGGACTGATATGACAGGGTATGTCTTATGTACTGAGCTATTAGCCAGTGTTTCAGTTTTTCCTTCACCTGCCTTGTTGTGTTATTTTACTCAAAGTGTTGGAAAGGCTGATGCTGCAAATGCTGTTGTGATGCATGGCTGACAAGATTGGTTATATTGACGTCCTTGACTATTTTTTTCCAATTTTATTTCTCTGGACTGCTATTGCTGAGACATCACAATCTCTTTACTACTACGAGTCACTTCAATACCAAGGAAATAACGAAGTTGACCAAGATCTTTTGTGACAAATTGTTTTTGTAGAAACTCCTTTGTTTGAGCTATATCTTGAGTACTTTCTCCAGTGAGGATAATATCATCAACATATACAATCAATATCACTATACCAGAAGTCCCTCGCTTGATAAATAACGAGTGATCAAGTTGAGATCTTCGAAATCCACATTTAGAGACAACCTCACTTAGCTTATGGAACCATGCACGGGGACTTTATTTAAGTCCATAGATAGCCTTTTTGAGTTTGCATACCTTAGAACACTCCCCATGTCGTTCAAAACCAGGTGGTTGTTGCATATGACTGTTTTAGAGAGATCACCATATAGAAATGCATTTTTCACATCAAGCTGAAAAAGAGGCCAATCTTGCTGGACTGCGAGAGATATAACTAGGCGAATAGTACCTAACCGTGCCACAGGCGAAAACGTCCCGAAGAAGTCCGCCCCATAAGTCTGTGTATAGCCTTTAGCAACAAGATGAGCTTTGAATCACTCTACGGACCCATCAAAATGATATTTGATGATGAATACCCATTTGGAGCCAACAACATCACAATTCATTGGTGAGTCCACCAAGTCTTCCTAAAAAGAAGAGCATCTATTTCCTCTTGCATAGCATGCTTCCATCGTGAATCTAATTAGGCTTGGTGGTGAGAGGTCGGAATAGTGTGACTAGCCATAGCTCGATTAAACTGCACCAAACTTGTACTCAAATGGTCCATAGAAACCGAGTTAGAAATCAGATGTGTTGAAATATATGTATTGGGACCGGATCCATATCTGGATCCGGATCTCTGGGGCGCGGGTACCGAGGTCGGCTCGGTACCCTAGGCGGCTTCTCCTCTCCCTCCTTTATATTCTCACTTAAGTGTAATTGTCGAATTAAGTGAAAATCAATTTCTCTCTCCTAGGGTTGCGGTGTGCCCCTAGGTTAGAGCTTCTCC
>JAANDH010001565.1:0-43304 GCA_011799765.1 Nymphaea thermarum
TCAAAAGGAGGGGCAAATGGGTCTTGCTCTATTTTGGATCTAATTTGAATTTGATAATTGGATTTTGAGTTTGAAATGTTATATTTGGATCTAAACTTAGATTTTGGATCTAAACTTGGATTTAAAATTCATTTTAAAAATAATAGCCCCAAAATTTTAATAACCCCGTTTTTTGAAAAATTTGGGGTGATAACAGATGTAAATGGGTGCTAAGGAAAAAGTATAAAGCTGACGGATCAGTCGAAAAATTCAAAGCCAGACTAGTGGCGAAAGGTTTTTCCCAATGGGAAGGAATTGATTATTCAGAGACCTATTCGCCGGTTGCAAAATTCGCATCAATCAGAATAATATTGGCTATCGCGGCATTCTATGACTTGGATATTTGTCAGATGGATGTGAAGACTGCTTTTCTGAATGGTGAGTTGAAAGAAACCATATATATGACTCAACCACAGGGATATGTCATCAAGAAAGAAGAAGACAAAGTGTACAAGTTAAATAAATCGTTGTATGGACTGAAACAGTCCCCTAGGCAGTGGTATTTTGCTTTTCACAAAGCAATTACAGAACTTGGTTTTGTTCCAAACCAACTAGACCACTGTGTGTATGTTTGGAAAAGTGGGAGCCTTTTCTGTATTCTATCATTATATGTTGATGACATATTACTAACAGGAAATGATAACGACATGATTGTTAAAACGAAGACATGGCTGAACAAAAACTTTGAAATGAAGGACTTGGGTGAAGCAACCTACATCTTAGGAATAAAAATCACTCGAGATAGAAACTCAAGAATCCTGAGTCTAAGCCAAGAAAGATATATTGATTATATCTTGAAGAAATTTCGTATGTTAGACTGCAAACCAATTGGGACTCTTATAGTAAAAGGAGCAAACTTAAGCATGAGTGATTGTCCTGGTGAAGGACAACAAAAATTAAATGTTCCATATGCACAAGCAATTGGTAGTCTGATGTATTTAATGCTTTGTACCAGACCAGACATAAGTTTTCCCATCGGTTTGGTAAGTCGTTATCAAAGTAATCCTGGATGGCCTCATTGGCAAGCAGTCAAAAGGATTTTTCGGTATATTAAAGGAACAAAANCCTAGCATATTCAAAGTTAGAAATGTGCTAACTCATGAGCCGTGAGAAGTCCCTTGGAAGTAAACCCCAAAACTGACTTCTTCTTCCTCCTCTTGCTCTTGCTCTTTTCTTTGCTGTTCTTCACAGGGGACCACTGCTGAAGATCTTGCTGCATCTCAAAAGGGAGACTTCCGCTGCAAAGCACAAAATATCCAACAGTAAGACCAAACCGCACCCCGATTTTCTTCCAAATTTTCATGGTCCAGTTCGAAAGACTCGGATTTTTCTCAACGGCGCAGACACTGCGATTGCTCAGAAACCACTCTTGCGGTGGGAAACCTAACCGCTTTTGCTGTACTTATGTTGTTCTGGTCAGTATAAAACTCTAAAGCAGAAGGCTTGAACCTCAAGGATCTTCATCCAGTAGAACAACCATGAAAAGAAAAAACAAGAGTCTTGTACCGCTTGCGAAGGTAAGCCAGGGATGCCGGTTGCTTCTTAACAGGCGTTTCACCTTAAGAGAATCACCTACTAGGTAATCTGATCTGCTATCCACTCGGACCTGCTGACAATGGCATTTCCAAATTAGCTTGTAACATATAGAAGGTGGCAATTTGCTTTATGCTATTTCTGGAGTGCACTCAAGTAAATATAAGACCCGTAAAAATGTTGAATCCATGACAAAGAACTTGTTTGTCCTTGACTCAAATCATAGGCAATTGGGTTGAGTTGCAGACAAAGAACATTTGCTTGCCAACGTGAAGGGATCAGCCTTGTGATCACCGTTGTCAGCAACTAGGAACCCATTGATGCGACATCTGCAAAATTTTCAAAAAGATCATGCGCTTTATTTTGTAGATTGCTAGCTTGAATAACAAACCATGAACCAAGCCAACGGAATGGCTCTAATGCAGCAATCAGAAGCAGGAGAACCGAATCACCAGCTGACAGACAAGTACTATCGCGCGCAAACATCATATGATGGCTGGTGGCAGCTTTCGTGAAAAGAGAAATAGAATCAAAAGAAAAATAGGTAAGACAGGAGAAATGGTGACCTAGCAAAGTGAGGTGGGGCCTCGTCCTTCGTACGGACGCGCAAACTTTGTTTGAATCCTATGGGTAGTGCCAACCCAACTTCGATGTGATGACGTGAACAGTTCAGTCTCCCTCATGAAACTACGAACTGAACCTGAATCCAAATTCTTTTACCAGATGCGGCTAAATGAATTGGAAACCCGTCGTCGTCCCTACCACTGATTAAGTCGACACCCGACGCAGCCCCCCCGAATCTATTATGCCATCGGAGAGAAAATTCAACTGCTTATATTGCAAAAACCAAATTTCAGGGCCTTTTTAATCCAGTCTACAACAATAGAACTTGATGTGATAATTAAAGGTGTTTGCAGTTTGTGATCATTTTTTATGGATGCATTGACACACTTTAAATGCCACATCACTTTTTTTTTTTTTCTCATTGACAGGTCAATTCTCAAAAATTTGTCCACATTATTATTAAAATTGGATTACTATGTCTAGGCACCAGTCATTATTATCTCACATAAAATCACTAGAGAAGAGTGTTTAATTAGATGCATGGAAGTTGAAATTGTCCCAAACTGGTGAACATTTACCTGTGTCATCCTATATATGGTTGCCCCAAACATGTTAACAGGGTGAGACGTTGGAAACCCTGTGCTCCATTCTGCAGAACCTTTTGCTCTAATTTACGTGTTATGTTTTGTAGCTTCAACAACACATGTTGCCACGATCACATTTTGTTTTTGGTAGTCAGGAGAGAATTTTCCCGGTGTGATAGTCTTGGAAGTTTAATTTGTGGTAATTTGAAGATCATGGCCAATTTACCGGAGCCATGATGCTGCCGATCGGCGATCAGTATCAAGCTGGTGCTGCCGAATTCCACGTGTAGCAGCAGCAAGAGCAGCACCTCGAAGCAAGAACGAGTTGATGGTTATGCTCCCTTTGCTTAAACAAGTGAAGCTTGTATCAGCTTCAGAAGGAGAAGAATAATGATAGGAGGGAAACGAAACGAACACAGTAGCTTCAAGAGTTAAGACGTTTTTGCCGCCAGGTTACTCTAGTTGGTTCACGAATTACTTGTTTAATGATCCAATACTCGGTAGAATGAGCAACCCAAGAGAATAAAGAATCATGTGTTTCACATGTTCGGAGGTCCAGCCCCCCAGCGAACGCTTTACCAGTCTATGGAATATTTCGACTATGAGAAAAGCGGTTGGATGTGGAAAGTTGCAAAGAATTTGTCCTCAAAGGGTGGGATGAGCCGTGTGGATGCCGTTGCTGCTTGCGTCATCTGTTGTGTTCCATGTTTGACTCTTGTAACAGCTTTGTATGAATCTCCCCCCGACACGCTAGTGGGGAAATACGTGTCCATTCTCTCTCTCCCTCGCGCATGAGCGGCGATTTTGATAATGTCGACTTCTATCGGTTCACTTCTACCAAGCTGAGATTAGCAAATCAGGATTGCTTGGGTATGTAACATAATATCAATTGTCACTTTATATTTTTTTCAGGAGAAACCTATTTTTTATAACATTCAACTCAAATCAGGATTGCTTGTCACTTTTACAAAGAAATAATGTTGCACCAGAGAATGTCAATGACATGGAATTTCAACCAAACATGCCTTCCGTATGAATCGCCTTGAAGTCCAGTTCCATTAAAGCAATTATTTGAGGTACCTTCTATTAGCACGCACGCTACATAAGGTTCAGACAAAATTGACGCGCACATGAAGAAGCCAAAACTGGAAGGGAACGAAAGTAATCGCCCATATAATTAAAGGGCCAATAATGTGGGCAGAGATGTAAACTGAGGAATTGTATCTATAAATCCAACCGTATCCTTTATTAGTTATTACATGTGCGTCGACAGCTTGATCAGGAATGTCGCTTCCGTGAAAGGCGCATGAAATGCCACGACTTCGCCGACCACATGCGTTACGGGCCGCATATTTTGAGCAGAAAGTGGGTAAACATTTGAGCGCTACGTTATCATCATCAAGGGAACCAGAAGTGCATTATGTACAACTTTTTTTCTGCTTGCTTTCCTTCTTGCTGAATGTCAATGATGGGAACCAGCGGCCACAGGCATGCACATAGACGCGTCTGACTGAATTGGTCAGGAAAATCAGGTGCAGCTATCACCAAATCCGATCGAATTCGTTTTTGTACAGACGGCTAGCTTCTGAGTCGGGTTTTCATGAACTGCAAAATTCAATTATATACCAAGTAAATCCATTTTTACTGCGTGTAGCTTATGGGGAAGGGTACGTAAATGTCCATGCCATTTTGTTCTCCTGACGACAGCCAGGACGAGATCCCGTCCTCAATCGTGCTATTGACCCGGTCATCAATTATCAGCTTATAAACGATGTAGTTCTGCAACAGTCTGTGGTTTTAATGACAGCACTCCTAATTAATTCCATGCTTATCTGTGTTGATCATAGACTCAAGTAATTAATTAACCATCTGATCCCCTCTACTCCATTTCACGACTTGCTGCAGTAATTGAATGAAGCGGTGAAGCTGATCTTCATCCTTCGGCTGCTCACGAGTCCGGAAGTTATTTTGATTAGGTTCCATCTGCCATGGCCGCTTCTTGATGAACTTCTCGGCTTGGTAACTCGGTTCCAATTTGACTGTCTTAGAAAGACATGAATCTGCTTTGCTAGAGTGTGAGCCTTTTCATGTTTCTGATGATTCTCTCTAGCGGTTGCAAGTAGTGTCCTGCGACAAGCTACTTGACGCCATCTGCACAGCTAGCAAGCTACGGTAAAACTATCCGAAAATTTCAGAAAACGCCAGACATGACTGGAAAATAAAGGAACTAAACATGAGTTAGCAAAAGTAGAAGCTGCACTTTTGCTTTGGATTTTAGCCACATACTAGTATTGGAGCAACAATATTCTTGCTTTTTGTTAATCTTTACTTTAAAATATGGCATATTTAGACATACTAAAACCAAGCCGCATCCAATTGTCTTCCAAATTTTCTTGGTCAAATAAACTCCAGTAAGAAACACTAGGAGGCGGAGGGAAACCTAACCATGTTGATGTAAACTGCTGTACTTATTTCAACTAGTCTGTATACTCTACAGTGAATTAAGGCTTGAACCTCAGGATCATCTCCTTCTTCGCTAATAAACCTGAAAAGGAGAGAGCGAGAGAGAAAGCGGTCGTAGTCTCTTCGTCGAAAACTCGAAATAGTAGGACAGTGAAAGTAAGCTAGACACGGATGCTGGTGGCTTCGTAAGACGCGTTTCCCCTCAAGAGAATCACCTAGCAAGGGAGCTGATGATCTCCTACTGAAAATTGGAATTTGGAGAATAAATTATTGAGACAGGAAGAAGGTGACAATTTTCTTCATCCCTTTCTAGAGTGCACTCAAGGAGATGCAAGACCGAATAAAATGCTAAATGCATGACAAAGAAGTTGTTTGTGTTTGACTCAAAGCAATTCCAATTTGGTTGAGTTGCAGACAAGACATCTGCTGGTCAACGTGAAAGAATCAGCGTTTTTTGCTAAGAAGCAGCTATTCACGTTAGTCAGCAACCCGTCGGTAACATAACAGGTAAAATGTATGTGCTCGACAACAACAATTTGGTGCACACCGGGCAGCACGATCCGATGTCAACTCGTTCTTGTTGGCGAGTCCATGGTAAAGGTACATATCAAAGATAATTTCAGTGTCCTGGAGCGTTAGAATATACAACAAATGGAAAAAAGAACCTACGCCCAATTAGTAATTAGATCCAGATTCCTTTACCAGATCCGACTAAATGAATTGGAACGGGTTATCATCCCCTCTCGAACTGGGGCCTTTGTATTCCATTATTGACTGTTACTGTTCCAATGTAAGATGCGATGCCGAAATGCACTTGATCTTTACTATTTCAAAAAGGACATTTGGGTATGAAAACAATCATTCTCCATGTTCTTTAATCCTTATCATTAAAATTTGTCCAATGTATCATCTCACATGAAATCACAGATAGGCATGTTTAATTAGGTGCATGGTAGTTAAAATTGCCCCCAACTGGTGAACATTTACCTATATTTGGTGCCCCAAACATGTTAACAGGGTGGGACGTTGGAAACCCTGTGCACCATTCTGCAGAACCTTTTGCTCTAATTTACCTGTTATGTTTTGTAGCTTCACCAATACATGATGCCACGATCACATTTTGTTTTTGGTAGCTAGGAGAGAATTTTCCCGGTGTGATAGTTTTGGAAGTTTAATTTGTGGTAATTTGAAGATCATGCATGTGTTGCGTGCTTCATGCTTAGATTTGGCTGGGAGAGAATTTTCTGCAGTTGTCAATTAGCTGTAGAATTCTGACTTCTTGCCTGTTAATTTCTAAAGGAGGCTAGGTATGATTATTTATGTTTCAAAGGCAGGTTTACTTCAAAATAACGGCTAGTGGGTTTTGTTTGCCTCGTTCCTGATGAATCGTTTATTGTTATGACAGATAAATACATGTAATGGAAATTGCTGCGGTTTTTAATTTTGTTCCTAGCAAGCCATATAAATGCAAGGTGTCGACGAATTAATGGAAACTGGACTGGGTGGTGGAACTATTCCACTCTAGTGCTTTACATCTGCTTGAATTTTTTTTTCTTTCTCTCTTTCCTTCAACACTGAATTTCTTCAAAGATGGACCGGAAACTGGACCGCGGATTGCTGGTTACTGTATATGGTTAGCCTGCAAATTGTGCTAGTGAGAGTAGTCATAGTTCCGATATTCCTGTTCAGATTGGGTTAAAAGTGTCCCGATGGGTGTCTTTCCCATATTTTTTATTCAGATTTTGCAACATGCTTGAGTTTTGGGAGGAAAGCACTTTAACTGGTTGGTTCATCTCACTGTAGTCGTGCTAAATCTTTTGGCCGAATAACTTGATTTATCTTCGCTTTAATTAGTATAAAATTGAAGGAAGACACTATATTTGTATTGCAAATTTTCATCAAACATGTGGGGAATTTCATTTATTGGTGGAAAAAAATTATCTCGCCTTTAAATTGAAAAATGGAGAAAATTTTTCAAGTTAAATATGAGTATCGACCCAAAGAGGGTGAAATTCTCTCTCTGAAAAGATTCCTCCTTCCGATGTTTAACTTAGAAAATTTCCCGTGCTTTGTTTAGTCTCAAACACTACCTAGATGATAAATATTAACGAGTACATAGGTTCCATGTTTCCAGCAACTCGAGAAGATAAGTTCATCCTTGAAAAATCTCACGAATCCATCCCTGGAGAAGTGCATGAAAAACTTTCAGAAAAAGAAAGTTGTTCTCCCATTAAAAGGCATGTTTGAGAGCCAGATCTGTGAATATCCATCGTTTTCAATGATAAACTAAAAGTGCACTTGGAAACAACTAAATGGACACTCTTTTTCTTCTTCTTCTTCTTTTGTTCGTTCCTTTTCTCTAGCTTGTAGCCTTTTAGCCACAATTCGGCACCTCAAAGTAAAAATTGCTCTGACAAATCCCATGCCTTTCAATATTTCGGTCCTTTAGCTTGGGAAGTTGACTAAAAAATTGGTAGTCTATCTTTTGGCTTTTGTTTGCCAGATTGAAGGAAGAAATGCTGATTTCTTTTAGTTTTGGGGCTTTCTAATGTTCGACTTGGGTACTGGCTAAAAAAATGATGTTTTCACTGAGAAACTTGCTATTGTCCCTCTTTTATTTACTTGGACAGGCTTTGGGAATTTTCATGCAATGCCTCTGTATGGAATGCGAATATCATGCTTCTAGGATCATCGTTCTTGTTCGCATTCCTGTACTTTTCTTCTAACTTGGGACTTTTATAGGTCAACAACTTAGTGCTTTAATCAAGATCAGCATTCTAACTAAAAACTAAAGTCCTGAAATGTCTATTGCAGTTTCTTATTGACAATGATCATAATTTCATGACTTAATGAAAATTTTATGAATCTTAGAATTGATCAAAACTTCATAAATGATGGAACTCTCGAAAGGAAACATGTAATTCCATGGGAGTTAAATTAGTGGGAGCTGCTATTTGATTCGTAGTTCGTTTAGTGGCTTTCTCATTTCTCATTGTCGGCCACACAGGCCATATGGACTTTGTTTGTCCTTTGTTTGTTAATTATCTGGTGCGCTTGATTTGGGTTCGCATCTGCTCCCCTTTTATTTTTCCTTTTGATGAATGGACCTGTTTTGCAAAAGCCTTGATTTTCTCGTGTTTCTGCAGAAGAATGCAGGAAGTAGATGAGTGCATACTGAATTTCAGCTGTGGATCTTCGAAATTTTTGGAGCCCTTTCGCTTACGTATATTTTGATTAATTGAAACCATTGTCCCTGTAAATGCAAATTGATTCTGATGGTGAGCTGTGGTTTCGCCATTCATAATTAGGAGTTTTTAATGTTAAAGGGTCGATACTTTCTGACATGCAAATCTTTCAGTAATTCTAACATGCAAAACGACGCTTGATGTGAAGTCCGACTGCAATAACAAAAAAAGAAAAATCAAGTTACCCACTCTTTTCGGATGCAATAAATTTGGACCATGGGTGACTTAGTACAACCCTGTTAACATTTTTCCAGGCAAATATTTTTCACCTATATGAAAAATTAATTCAAGGAAAATAGTTTGACCTCTTCGATGCCAACTTACTTAATCTTAAAGAAAGCAGTGGCTTGGAATTTGATGTGGAAAATTCAAATTTCACGCTTGTTTGAACTGAGGATATATCTGTATGTATGAACACATGACACTTTAACCATTCAACACACCCTGAAATATTTTTCAGAGTGATCAAACACCCTCTAAAAGAAGTATGCAAGTATTGAACTGTGATCTTTTTCGACTTGAAGAATCCAAGTAAAGTAAACCCACCCAATGGCAGGCAGGCAGAGAGAGTACTTGCTGGGGAGATGGAATACTGTGATTCTTATGCATGGTTGGCCCAAAGCAAAATTCTCTGAAGATCTTCACTATCAAATGAGACTAGATTCAGATTTGTTAGGTTTTCTATCTTCTTCAAATAAGAGAGAGCACCCAAGGCCAAGATCTTCATCAAGGACAAGAACAACTGATCGTGGGAGTGACCGTCCATCTCTAAAGTGGAGGGTGGAGATTCTTGAACTGCTCACCACATGACCCGTTCATTCATTGTGCTTTCCCTCGCAGCCGCAGCGCAGGGTGGAGGTGGAGCGGTGCACGGGAGGCAGCCGGTTTTCGCCCCCTCGTCAACCGGTATTCCCCGGTGACTATAAAATCCCTGGTTTTGAACTGCGAGGCCTAATTTTTTTGAATTTGCATCTACTCGCTGAGGAAGAAGCAGCGGCAAAAGTCTCAATCTAGGGTTTCCTGCACACACAAACTCTCTCTTTCTCTCGCTGTCCAGCATGGGAGGTTCTCAGAGTCGGGAGGGAAATCTCTGCGATTCAGAAGAGGAGGAGGAAGAAGAAGAGGAGGAGGAAGAAGTGCAGACGGAAGAGGAGGAGGAAGAGGGCAGGGAACAACCAACTCCTGCTTCCTTCAGAACCCCAAACCCTAATTCGCCGCCGCCTTCGTCCCTGGACGAGATCAACGCCACTCTCAAGGCCCTTCAGCTCAAGTACGCCAACGTGCCCTCAGTCAAGAACGCCGTGAAGCTCTACTTGCACATCGGAGGGAACACCCCCAACGCCAAATGGGTCATCTCCGAGAAGCTCACTACGTACGAGTTCGTAGACGAGAACGAAAATGGGGGAGAGGGGCACGTCAAAGTCAAGGGCAAGCCCAAGTTCCAGCGGAGGTGGCTCCTGAAGGTGGGTTCGAAGGTCCGAGGGCTGGTGTCGCCGTCGATGCAGGTGAAGATGTTTGACGACCAGAGGCGCGTTGATTTCGTCTGTGACGGCGTCTGGGCGCTCAAGTTCTTCACGCCAGAGGACTACAAAGTCTTCCTTGCGGAGTTTCAGAACTGTTTGTTTGAAAACCTGTACGAGACAGAGGCGTCGAACAAGGAGGATGTGTATGGCAAGGACTTCAAAGGCTGGTTTGACCCGAAGGAGGCAGACGATTCGATGTGGGAGGATGCTGAAGAGAGCTTCAAGGAGGCTTATACTCCGGTGAGAGACAGGCACGATCTCTTGGAAGAGTTGGAAGAGGCCGCAAATGGTGGGATTCAGGGTATCGCAATGGGTGCGCTCGACTACAGCTTTTTGGTTAGTGATTCGGGCATTGAAGCCGTGAAGAACTTGAGTCACGGCATTCATGGAAAGGGGGTCTCCGTGAAATTCAACAATGGCAAGAGTAGGTTTGGTGGGTTGGACTCTCCTTCTTCCTTTGAAACCCCTAAGAAGGCTTTGTTGATGAGGGCGGAGACCAATATGCTTCTAATGAGTCCGGCCGCCGAAGGGAGACCACATGCAACCGGGCTTCATCAATTGGATATAGAGACAGGGAAGGTAGTCACGGAATGGAAGTTTGCGAAGGATAATACCCAGATAACAATGCGAGATATAACGAATGACAGCAAGGGCGCGCAATTAGATCCATCCGGATCGACGTTCTTGGGGCTGGACGATAGGAGGCTCTGCAGGTGGGATATGCGTGATCGGAAAGGGGTGGTGCAAGAGCTGGATGGGCCTGTTCTAAACTGGGCAGATGGGCATCAATTTGCTAGTAACACCAAATTCCTGTGTTTTGCTACAACTGGTGATGGCTGCATTGTGGTTGGTTCGGCAGATGGGAAGATCCGTCTGTACTCTGACCGCTCAATGAGGATGGCGAAGACGGCATTTCCGGGGCTCGGATCTCCGATAACTCATGTCGACGTGACTTACGATGGCAAGTGGATATTAGGAACAACAGATACGTACTTGATTCTCATTTGCACATTGTTCACTGACAAAGACGGGAAGACCAAAACGGGCTTCAGTGGCCGTATGGGTAACAAAATTGCTGCTCCACGGTTGCTAAAACTGACGCCGCTGGATTCAAATTTGGCTGGCCAGAGTAACAAGTTCCATGGAGGCCAGTTCTCCTGGGTAAGAGCTTCCTTTTTTCCTCAAAGTTTCTTAAGTTAGTTTTGAGTATGCCGTTCTATAGTTTCATGATATCTAAAGAATTGAGCATCTCTGCGTTTTGTTCTACTTTCAAGCACCAGTGAGTCGAGATGAGGTTCTACTAAAATATTCTACTCTAGATGCTAAAACCACGTTCATGTGAAAAATTTTCTGGTAGGCGTTCAGCGTTGGAAGAGGGTATCAGATAGTGCAGTAAACACGCAATCAATGTAGAGGCTTCTACTATGACAATCTTATTTTTATCATTAGGAATACAAAACTAACACTTCTAATGCCTACTCTGACGTACTGGCCTCCCAAGTTTTGTTCCTGTTGGAGCGTCAAGCAAAACAAGTTCTTGCCCATGGAGGCAGTTTGTTTTTCTGCCCATGTATCTAGTGTTTTCCGAATCTCAATGTGTTTAACCCATTTATCTGTTACTAGGTAACGTAACCCTTGATTCTTGTGTCCTTGTCTTATGTGCTTCTGTAATTCTGTTAAGCATAGAAGTATGCATTAGATGGTATTGGCTGCAGGCCTTTACCCATATGCTTTAGCCTTTTAATATTTGAAGTTGTCCTTCCTCAGCGTTCATGATTCAATTATATTATTCAAAATAAACAAAGCAGATCTCGTTAGTCTTCTTCTTTGTTCTGCAGTTTTGTTCTTAAAAATTCACAGAACTTTAAGTTGTTCTGTAATTTATGCATCGATTGCTTACTCCATAAATTAGAAAAGGCCTCATTTCATTGGCATCATTAATTCTTCACTTTGAAAACATGTCAGTCATATTGATTTAGGTAGAAGAAGTTATTCTTCATGTAGAAACTGCTGAAAGGAGCTCTCTGCAATTGCAGTGATTTCAAGCCCCCTTATATCACCATTCAGTCTAGCTGCTCATGTATCGCTGGAAGTGATCAGAACATACTATCCTTTCGGTTGGATTTTACGGAAGAAAATTAGTGCTACATTTTGTTTGATCTGTTTCTGCTTTTATGGAGTAACATATCTGTTGTAGCTACGCTACTGAACCTTTGTTCCTGGTCTACGATGTTCAGTCTCTAGGCCTGGTTGCAGTTGCTATTTCCATAAAAAAATTAGCCCAAAAGCTAGTTTACTTTTATTGTAAGGATGCGTTACCGCATATATTGTGATGGATAGGTGAAAGAGGATCCCTGACTTCTATGGAGTTTATGCAGGTCACAGAGGGCGGAAAACAAGAACGGCATCTTGTTGCAAGTGTTGGCAAATTCAGTGTTATATGGAACTTCCAGCAGGTGAAGAACAGTTCGCATGAGTGTTACCGTAACCAAGAAGGCCTAAAAAGCTGCTATTGCTACAAGATTGTTCTCAAGGATCAATCAATTGTAGAAAGTCGCTTCATGCATGACAAGTTTGCTGTAACTAATTCTCCAGAAGCTCCACTTGTAGTTGCCACACCATTGAAAGTTAGTTCTTTCAGCATTTCAAATAGAAGATGATTCATTGGATGGTGAATCTTCTTCATGCATTTTCAAGTTCAGGCTAGCAATGATATCCACAGTATGAATTGGAACTCATGATTCTGAATTCTGGATGTATTTGTTTAGAAGTTTGTGTGTTTTCCCTTTGAAAGACAGTTTTTTTTTTTTTGTTGTTTAATTTGTGAATGTTGTGTTTTTGTAAAAGATTGTGCTTCAAATTTGCATGTTATATGTTTTGTTCCGTGTATGCTACTTTTCATCTTGCAGAAGCAGATGATATCCGGTAAAATGAAAGTTGGAGTTCTTCTGAGGACTTGCAATTAGCAATAACTTGGGCACATTCAAATCTTCCCACGTCTCATCATTTCTAAATTCATTTTGCGATCTTTTCCTCTGTCCAACAGGGGTGCCTGTTCACCTTCCTCACCCTGTAGTATTGAGCAGTTCGAGAGGCGGCCAATTTAGGTGGATTGACGTTGTTGTGGTTTTCCATCGAAGTGCTGTAACCTGGCTTAACTAAAAAGTAGAAGTTGAAAAGGCTTATATAATATTGTCACATTTTAGTACCGTGTATGACCAACTAATGGACGTCATGAAAAATCTGAACTAGCGTGGGTTCTGGTAATGGTGCTATTATTCAGAGGGATAGGTCGGCAATGAAGACAACAGTTTTCGCTTCCTTTTCCATTGTTCCTGTAGATGGATCAGCACGTGGAATTCGGAAAGATTGAAGTGCACACACTGCTTGAAATGCAATTGACTTTGTTCAATAAGCTCAAATACCCATTTTTTACTAGTCAGGCCCTCATCGAGTGCACACGAAAGAATCTGTTACACTATTAAGTGTACACTTTGAATCCAAGGGTGACCAGACTTGTAACAAGGATTTGAGGTGATCCTGAATTTCTACAACACTGAATTACCTTTTATGTTGACAAGATACATGACTGAATTACCTTATCTGAGGTCTCTGTTTCCACCTGTGGTGGCAACAAAAACAAGTAGTCTGCAAAAAATGAGACATTTGGATCCCACGCTCTTTTCACCCACAGGATACCATTTTGATTGGAGCTTGTTTTTCTGGCAAAAGAGATCCGGAACGGACATTTCCGTTCTCCTGGGTTGAAACAACGCGCAGGGTGTAACAAGGGGTTCTGCTTTGAACTTCAAAGTCAATCAGAAGTCAATAAATATGACGACGAGGGATAGTTCTGTCCTGATCTCAGTAAGCAAAGCGGCTTCGCGTGGTACTGGCTTCGCTATCTCGTACCGTCTAAAACCAGTGGCCCTGCATTTCTGCTGCAGGCAGTTGTGAGGACCAAAGGAGGAGAAGAATAATGGCGATGGCATCTGCCTGCAACTGCCGCTACTCTTCTCTGCTGTTCTCTGCTTCGTCATCTAATCAGCGAGGCATGCAGCGGCACCCGTTATTTATTACATCTGTTGCTACCATTAGCCGTCCACGAACGCTCGCGGCAGTTCGAGCCCAGCGGGCCTCCTGGCTTCCTGGTTTGGATCCTCCTCCGCACTTGGATGGCACGTAAGTTTCCAATGAACCCAAAATGCTTCCTGTGAGAGAAAGAGAACTCTGTGAGCCCCTTTCGCGCAGATGCTGGCTCCTACTAATCTTCATCGCTGTTCTTCTTACAAATGTTGGTCTGCTTGTGTGCAGCCTAGCTGGGGATTTCGGGTTTGATCCTCTGGGTTTAGGGGAAGACCCAGAATCCTTGAGATGGTACGTGCAGGCAGAGCTTGTGCACGCTCGTTTTGCAATGGCAGGTGTGGCTGGAATTTTGTTTACTGATGTGAGTATCCCTGGCATAGCTTTTGAGGAAATTATGGCCCAAGAGAGGGAGGGATAGAGAAGTAACCTTTCATTCTTTTCAATTTAGCAAAGAGAAATATGTGGTTCTTGATTATGTACCTCCCTGTGAGGGTATAATGAGTTCGCCTTTTCAGATTGTTAATTCCCCTTTCAGAAGATCGCTTATCTTTGCAGAACCATAGGGAAGTTGTGAATTCAATGACATTAAACCTTTAGAATGGGGAAAGTTGTCCTCGAGGTTGAGGTACCCAATCACAGTAGCAGTAGGAGCTCTGGTGGAAAACTTGTTTGAGCAATAGTTATTAGTTCAAGAACTTTTAAGCCATTCTGATGCCTTTTCCAAAATGTGTTTCTACATTATGCCGACTGATTTTTTCCTGAGGTTTGCAGTTACTCCGTTACTCGAGAATTTTAAAGCTTTTGCGATGCCGAATCCAAATTTTTTTCTTTCATTATGCCGACCGACTTCTTCCTGTGGTTTGCAGTTACTCCGTCTTACGGGAGTCAGTGATTTACCAGTTTGGTATGAAGCTGGAGCAGTAAAATTCGATTTCGCAAGCACAAGAACACTGTTTATTGTTCAACTGATTCTAATGGGGTAGATTGACTGAAGACTCTCTAACTTCTAGTCAAATTACTGCGGGCGTCTAATCCCGTTTTCCTTCTGTAGATTTGTTGAGACTAAGAGATACATGGATTTCATTAGCCCTGGATCGCAAGCAAAAGAAGGGTCATTCTTCGGTCTAGAAGCTGCATTCGAAGGTTTAGCACCAGGGTGAGTTCTCTGGCGACCATTCATAAATCAAATGAAAGAAAATTTGTTATACGTCGATGAAAAGCAAAAGGAAGGCCTGCCATTTGTGATCTATTAATAGTTATGCTACTGGAAACAGCTATCCAGGTGGTCCTCTGCTCAACCCACTGGGTCTGGCGAAGGATATTGATGACGCTCACGAATTGAAGCTCAAAGAGATCAAGAATGGTTAGTCTCTCGATCATAGTAGATGCAGCAAATATTCTCGCTTATTACTGCCTAATATATGCTGTTCCTCGTTACAGGAAGATTGGCAATGGTGGCAATGCTGGGCATTTTTGTGCAAGCCTCTGTGACGCACACGGGTCCCATCGACAATCTGGTAGCCCACCTCTCAAATCCATGGCATACAACTGTTGTTCAGACGCTCTCTTCCATGACATCATAAATGTGAGACAGTTCGCTACTTGTACACGTCCATCAGTCCCAAGTTTTGATGTCAAACTGAAGATATCTACTTGAGCACTTAAAATTCAAGTCGCCATTTGTACATATCCATGAGTTCAAAAGATTTAGCTCCTATATATATATATATATATATATATATATATATATATATATATATATATATATATATAAAAGAGAGAGAGAGAGAGAGAGAATATGGTGTTACCAAGGAATCATACATGCGCTTATAAAAGTTCTACAAAACTTTTAAGTCGCCAACTGGAAATAAAGAAATATGTCAAGTGCTAAAAGCAAATTTGATGCATAAATACAAATTAAATTTTTTAATATTTGTATACAACAAAAATATAATTAATAAGCAAAGGAAAGCAATTAATATTGAGAAGCAGAATAAGAAACAGAAAACGAACATGAAGAGCCAAAATACCTGTACGACTCAAATGACGATGACATTAATGATATGGGCATTGGCAATGATGGAAAGCACAATGACAATATAGAAGAATTTGGAGTTTGAAATAAAACAACGCCGTTGACGAGCGTCTTCTGTTCAGCTCGCTGATAAGTGTGGCAATAACAATTTTGGTATGCTGATCTCATAAGTGTGGCAATAACAATTTTGGTATTGGTTGTTTTTTGTTAGGCTCAACGGCTTTAGTTTCATTCTCCTTACAATTCAGATCGAGCTGACCTTGATGTTTACTGGATTATCTGAATCTGAACCCCCTCAAGTTTGACAATTTTGTGTGGAAAAAAAGTTGAACATAATTTTAAATGTTCATCACGCTTGGAAGGACGACAAAACTCCGTACACTGATTTCGGCACAAGAAGAGGTGGTCTTTGCTTGAACTAACCTTCCAAATTCAATACTACCCCAAAAGTATGGAATCTCCAAACTTTTCTGCGTGAACAATTGATCTGCTGTCGCTTACAATATTTATTTGAATAAAGATCAAAATAGTAAGATATTAGATAAAAGGACATCCATGGTGCCCCAAAATAGCGAACACTCGCGTATTTCAAATAATTTATCAGGAATGAAATGCATAAGCGACAAGAAGATTGCTCTGTGCATTGTCAAGTTTGAACCAAGAAGATAGGACACTTGTACACTGGAATAGGAGAATAAATTGTTTAGCCGCCATTCCCTTCCCCATTCAGCAGGGAACTCGTATAACCCATTCAATGTGCCGTCTGAATAAATGATGCCAATCATTCCCAAAAAAACTCATGCCTTGCTCTTCAAGGACATGAAAACCGCACCAAAATGCTTCGCCAGCACGTCAATATGAGCGCGGGATGACAACTCTACGAAATTTCTTTTCTAGAATTTGCCAATTCAAAGCCCTGATGTACCAGTCGATGCTGGTTTAGCAACATAGATCTGCTTCATTTTAGCAGTGAAGTTCTTATCACCTCCTCCAGCATGGCTCCTACCAGTAAATCCAGGCCTCCGGGACCATTCATTACCTGAACCCACTTTCTGTGTCCCTCCTCTGCCTTTCTGTTCTAGGTGTCCGATCGGATTCACATATTGTTGAGCTGAAGAAGTTTGAGGCTGCGTAGGTTGGGGCCTGAAAGAAGTAGGACTTTGGGTTCCATGTGAAGCAGCGCTGCTACTAATGCTGCTGTCATGAATACCACTGCCCTCACCAAAATTACCAGTTCTTGACAAGATTTTGCCATTACCCTGAACCTTAATGTTTACAGTGCCATAAGAAATGGGCTTGCTGGCTGGAAGAGGACCGCCAGATGATGCATCATTAAGACCTAATTCGTCAGGGAATTGTGATGCTGCATCATTTGTTGAAAATGTTTTACTGCCCTCTGAAGGCTTTGATGCCCGGTCTTCATCAAACCTTCTTCCATTTGGCTCCATGGCTGTTGCATGGCTAAACTGTTGGGGAGGAGGAAGCACCTCTGCTTGCTGTGATGGCATTGACATGCCAGCTGGAGGAAATGAATGCAGAGGTGGTGCAGGAATATGAGACCAACGAGCTTGCACCGACAAGTCCGCAGATGGCTGTACCATGAACCAGTTACCACATTACAGCTATTCCATATATACGAAAGGTTCAAAGATAAAGACATTCATTACATTTACAAAAGGACGACCTTTTGCAGTGTAGGGACAATATTTCCAAAGTGACAAATTTAAGCTATTCCCAGCTACACCAGGAGCACTTAACAGATTGCTTGAAGAATTATCGAACACGAAGTCCAACAACTCCAACAATATAGCATGTAACATATCCAGTTAACATATAAAGCAAAATACACTACGGTTCTGCTAACTCACCTGAAATGGCGACATGTCAAACATGCCCAAAGGGGAGGCAATTGGCACAAGTGGAGATCCAGGGCCCAGATGCTGGATTGGCACAGGTATGCTTGGATCACACTGACCAGGCACCATGTTAAGGTTGCTGATGCTGCTGTCATTATGTCCCAACGAGGCAGTAGATGCAGGAATGTGCTTCCAATCAGGCTGCTTCCCTGATGGGATATAAGTAGTGCCCATCAACCTTAAACCCATCTGCCCAAACTGTCCTACTGGGGCGAAGTGGTTGTAGACAACCATGTGGGGGGGACCTTGAACACCTGGAATGGGGCCTGGGGGACCAATGAAAGGGCCAGTGAAGCCGGCTGGAGGGCCATAGAACGAGTCAACACCAGAATGACATTGCTGCTGCCAGGAACCAAGAGATCCTGAGCCAGATGCATTACTCTTTTGAGCTTGTAGATGGCCACTACTTGTTTCATCACGTGGACCAAAGGTGAAAATGGGACCCCGCAACATTGGGTTCATTTCGAAACAAGGAAAATGAGAATGTGGTGCCCCAGGAAAGTGGGACAACATTTGACTAGAAGAGCTCTGGGGACTCGGTAAAGGTGGCCATAAGGATGGAGTCTCAACAGAAAGATCCGCAGGAAGAGCTACAGACAAGGATTCTTCACTTCTCGATTGACTTGATAATGGCAAACTGCTAGCAACCGCTGCAATAAGATGGATATAACACATTAAAGAACAGTAGGTTGCTACCAAACATTAACAAAAGATACTTCATTTGTTTAATGAAGTGAGCAACGAGCTCATACCTCCAGCAGTCAATGCAGAGACGTCTCCACCATAGCTTTTTGTATCAGCAACAGATGCAGAACCTGCACCTAATCCATTTCCAACTGGATCGTCACTGCTGATAGCAGCAACGGCAACTGCTGAAGCAGCAGCTTCAGCTTCAGCCTCAGGATCCTCGAGCTGCACACAGGACTCCTCAGAATGTGTTGCTTTGTCAAATAACCTCATATGATCACCCTCCGTCGCAGGCACCTTTTGTTCAATTGGTACATCTGACATGCACGAAACAGGGGGTCCACCAGGACCACCACCCTTCAAGACGGCACAGCTGCTAGGAGGCAATATGGTGGGTGATGTTACAGCACCTAAATCATAAAAAATTCCAGAAGTTTGAATAACCGCATTGCAGATAAATCATAAGAAGTAACACAGCAATATGCCTACCAAAATGAATTTTTTCCCCAGCAAGGAGTGAATTAAGAGAGCTTGCTGAGGCAGTGAATGACTTATCCTGTGCCAGAATCGATGTTGAGCCTTTGCTAGCCTCCAAAATCAAGCTACCATGATCAACTGTGGGAGACATCCGAGCCTCAAAACCTGCAGGCTTCATAGCCTCATCAAGTTGGTTCTGTGTCAAAGCCACGACCTGAATAAAATGTGTGTATCAGATAGATGAAGAAACTTCAGCTTAATTATCACAATTAGACGAAGCTTTATGTGTGTCACAGTATGTAGGAAAAAATTTCAGACCATATACACGATAGAACAACAGCATGTCAAGATAAATACAGAAGTAGCTAGAAAACAGATGGTGGACAATTCTTTTTCTCAATCAACTTTTATATATAAAAGACTTTCTGAAACCTCAAATATAAGCGCAAATATTAGGAGAATTTCTGAGCTGTCATTTTATGGTGAATGTTTTTCCTTAAACAAGTTTCTTATATGAAAGGAGTACCTCCAAAGCATCAAATACAATTGCAAACATTAGGACAATTTACTCAAGCCAAAGAATAACAGCAATTGGGACAGACAACCTACATGATGATTAACACATAGATTACCCCAAGCTCCTAAAGAGGCTGATATGTCGTCCAGAGCAGCATTATTATTTTCAAATGTCAAGCCCGGAACTAGGCCACCACAACCAGACATAGTTGAGAAAGTATTTGACTGAAGAGACCTGCAGAAGAAATATGAAAATAAGCAACAGAAACCTTTGACAAAATATGTTTGCTGAATGGTCTAAAACATACTTTGGATTCATGGATCTTTTATCAGCTTGGGCATCAGTATGCAGTGTAGGCGTTCCAATTGGAGGCAAATGCTGGGATACAACAGGACTAGTGATTGGCAGCGGCAAGTCACCAATTTTTTGAGTTACATTGCTTCCATCAGGGATGGCAGGCTCGGCATGAAGCCCATTTGCTGATGATGATCCACCATCAGCAACCAAAGATTGAGAGGACTTATTAGAATTTGATGACCTTGCATCATTCTTTGAAACAGATCGAGGTTTACGAGAACCCTGCAACAAAGAAATTGTCCACATTAAGCCAAAGGACAAGAAGATCAAGAAGACCCTTGATCAGAATCCCCAAAGCACATTACAATGCTTCTATAAGACAAACAATAACGGAAGATTACCTTCACAGCTCGAGACTTTGCCTTGATTTCCTTCTCCCTCTGCTCACGCCTGTCATTTAGCATTTGTCTCTTTGACCTAACTTCGATGAAATCATCTTCATCACTAGGTGTCTCAATACCTGCCTGTTTGAAAACACGGACTACACCACTCTGCAAAGAAGCATGCACATCCTCCTCATGTCCAATGTTCCTCTTGAGGTTTCTGTCTGCAGAACAAGGACCCTTCTCTGAAGAAAGTCTCTTTGATTCTGTTTCTGAACCCACTGTTCTTCCTACCTTGCCTTCGGAATCAATAGCTCGGTAACTAGTGTATCCTGAACTCATAGAGGTTTCAGATCGAACTGATAGCTTGGTGGCTCTTTGTGCAACATCCTTCCTTCCCCCACTCTTTGAAGAGGTATTGAAAATTCTCACACTGGATGCCGACACCTCTTGTCCAGCATTAGCAGAAGAACCTGAAGCATTTGTTTGCCTTCTATCAACATTCTCCCGCACTCTGAACTCTGTGCGCCGGATGGTTCTCTGGCCCCTTCTCTTGAAGCCATTATTTTCCACACGAGAACTTTCGGATACTGGATATGGGAGAGCAGCACCAGAATTTTTATCACTGTAGACAACTCTTCCTGCTCCATCATTAGACACCGTGCTTAGAGATGGATTTATGATGGTGGCCCTTTCACCAGAGAAGTTATTAGATAGGATAGGCTCCCTGTGAATTTGATCTCGGGACTCTCTGTTATTAATAACAGCTCTATGTACCTTTTTCATGACTAAATCTTTATTGACCCGATCCCCTGCATTAGGCAGCAATCCAGACCGCAAGCTATTGGCATTAAAAAATGAATTGCCAGAATGGCTGTGAGGGTTATCACCTAGAGACTCCATATTATTCAATTTTGGTGATAAGGTGTTCTCACTGGTTGCATTTCCCTGCCTTAAGTTCACAAGCTTTGTTGCAACGGACTGCTTGTTCTCCAGATGATCGTCAGGGATTATATCTGTTGAATGTGTTTTCCGTGAAGACTCAAGAGTAGGCCGACTATGCAGAGAGACTGTCGCCTGTTGGCCTACAGAATAATGTGATGGAATAGTGGGTTGAACAAAAGATACCGTTTGAGGAACTACTGGCAAGACCCCTTGAGTTATCGGTGCTGGGTAACTTAACTGACCAAATTGGAACATGGGAGGCTGAGAAGGGTGCAACTGACCAAGAGGTGCTCCAACTTGTGGGTGTAGATGCAGAGGCATCCGAATGGATCCAATTTGAATGGCAGGTAATGGTGATGGCATCAAGGAAGGCCCAGAAAAAAGACCAAACTGCACCTGAACAGGGACCTCCGTCTGGCTTTGGACAGATGAAACTGCAGATAGAGCCACCTCTGCTGCTCGGGCAGAAGATGCAGAGGTCGCCGCTGATGTACGGAGCTGTTGAACAGATAAGACAGAATCGGAGGACCCAATCCTGTCATCACCATGCTTGGCATGTGGTACTTGTGCATTGGAAACACTCACTGGCTGAGGAACCAAATCATCAAGTGCCTTTTCAGTTTCACAGATCAATGAAGATACATTCTTTGGTTGGTGGTTGTTTTCAGTGTTTTGACCCTCTCCTACAAGTGAAACCTCAGACAATCTTGAGTCTGGTGCAAGATCATGAGAAATTTGTTGAAACTCAACTCTTTCTTCCATGAAATCATTGTCCTTTGTGAACCCATCATCAGCACTATTTTCAAAATCTAAAACAGGTTCATTAAGCACACTATTTTGTATCTGCTCTTCAAGACGCAGATCTCTGAAATCCTTGGCCAGGGCAAAGGTCCCTTCATTTTCTTCATGTACTTCCTCTTCTTCTTGATAGGCATGCCCTACGTCATCATATTCTTCTTGTTCCTGTGATCCTTCATTCTCTTCAACTATCCAATCTTCTTCACCGGGAGATACTGAACCTGCTGATGCAGAACCGGCTGAAACAGCCTTTTCTGCTGCTTCTGATACAAAGGCATTGTCATTCTCAGAAATAACTATCTGTTCATAGTCTCCATGAGAAGCATTTGAATCTGCACCATCCTCTATGTCATCGTGTGAGAGATGGGTTGGAGAGTTAGGTGCACTTGAAACAGATAAGGATGACTGAGAATCGCAACCCAACATATTCTTATCCTCATTTTGATTCATGGATACTGGTTCACCCAGTGATCTACTCTTCAAATCAGATTTGTCGGAGTTCTGATGTGTGCTGCCTCCATAATCTGATTCAAAAAATTTGGCATCCTTGTGTGGTGCAAGAAGTTGTTGCTCAGACTCGGCATCGTAAGAGGTTGACGAGCTAGGGCGGTCAACATTAATAGCTAACGAGTTTTTATTCATGGAAGACAGTGATGGAGGTGGCAGGACACGGGGCTGCCTAACAGAATGCCGTGATCGGCCAAAAGGTATCCCATCCATATCAGTATTTTGAAACATTCTTTCTGGGTAAGGCCCATGCATGCCACCGCAAGTATGACTTTGTCCATACGCAAGATCCCCAAACTTCTCCAATGAATTCCCAATATATTCAACGTCCTTATCCAAACCCCTATTATAGTGATCATCTAGAGCAAAGTTCCATCTCTGCCCTTTCACTTGAGAGATGTCATCCGTCATCTGCATTTCTGGTACAGCTCCTTTTAAGAGTCCAGTATATGGCATAAACTCAAGTCCCCCATGTATTTCTCTCCTCGAGATGCTTCTTCCCCCAGGAACTGCATTGCTATTTAGACAACCATCTTGCACAGACAACGATGAATTGCTGCCATTGTTATACACATCCCTTCTCCAAGAACCTGCACTTTTTGTTCTCTCTGAGCCAACAGCATAACCATTCTTTGAAGAGTGAGGCCTAGAGGCTGTACCAGAGGATCGATTAAGGCTTGATGACTCAGAAGATGCAGAGCTAGTTAGCCTCTCGACCACCCTCTCACTGTCTTCCCACTCAACTGCAGCAATAGCATTTGAGTGTTTTTTTTCTTTGTATGAAATAGGCACACAGTTATCAGATGTTGTCTTCAATGTTCCATTGCTTGAAGGATCAGCTTGCCTCCTTGCAATCCTAGCTTCGAGCTCCAAAAGCTTTTGTCTAGCTGCTTCTTTCCTTCTCTCTTCCTCCAGGAACATCTGCCTCTTTTCCTCTTCTCGAGCTCTCTTCTGCTCCTCAGCTCTTTTAGCAGCTTCCAACCTCTCCTGCTCTGCTCTCCAAGCAGCTTCCCTGGCCTCTTCTTCAAGCTTTCTTCTCCTTTCTGCTTCTTCCCTAGCAAGCCTCTCCCTCTCCTCTTCTTCTTTTCTTGCAAGCTCCAGGGCCTTTGCCTGCTCCTCAAGCACCCGCTGGCGCTCCTGCTCTTGCATTTTTTGGACCCGCTCAAGTTCGGCCTCAAATGACTCCCTAATTGGATCATAAAAGTCGGCAGCCTTTAGTACATCCTTCTTCCTCTTGACTACTTTTATATCAGGAGCAAAAGGATCTCTACCATCAAAAGTAGAACTTGTAACATCTTTCATGAAAGAATCCTCAACATATGATTTCCCATTATGTGCAAATACACGCTTTTCCTTGCCAAAACTAAGAATTGGATCATTAATTGGGAAACCTTTCGTTCCCAGAGAAAAAGAGGACCTAGACGTCATATTATTTTGGACAGCAGCACGGGTTGAACCTCTAAGCCAATTGGGAGGATCAGTTCGCTTGCTCTGAGAACCTTGTTCAGTCCCCCTGCCACCAACTGCTTCCGTGGAGTGGCTCCCCTTCTGACCAATCTGTCCATATGATCCTGTGGTAGAAGACTCTTTTAACCTAGCAACCGGGAGCACATTGGCAGACAAACCAGAACCATCCCAAGCACTCTCCTTAGTTGATGCCTGCAATGAGTTCCTCCCTCGCTCAATCTTATCCCTTGTGATACTTGAAGTTGGGGGTGGCCGTGGCTGCGTATGACCCCCTACAGTCTGATCCACTTGTGCATCTCTAGCAGAGTGACCATCTTTTCGCACTGATAAGCCTTTCCACAAGTATTCGTCTCTCCCATTTCTGTTGCCCGGCAGTTCCCTGCCATACGTGTCTCCTTTGATTCCGTCCCTTGATGCAACTCTCCCTGCATCAAGAAGGGTGGTGTCCCAAACATTTCGATCCGAAGCTGATGCATTCAATGAGCTACCCTTGTGAAACGAGTACATATCAAACCCACCATTGCTACTACTACCACGGGGTATTGCAGGCCAAGGAGCATCAAATTCTCTTTCCCTTCCATGAATCTCGCTTCTTGAGAAACCATGATCTCGGTTGTGTTCGGGCCGGTAACTGGTGTCGCGCTCATCATCCGCCCAATCGTAAGAGTGACTCAATCTGACCATCGGTAAGGGGCTAGGCAGTACGCCTTCATCCTTCCTCGTCTGCACAACATCATTCAGAACTGTCGACTTCCTATCTGACCCACCATTGTCACCTGAGCTACCAGCATTAGCTCGATGCTTCATCTGGGGGCGCATAGCCAACGAGAGCGACAAATCTGACACTCCATCAAGGGGCTCCGAAACCTGCTCCGTTGATGCGGCATCATTCTGTTTTGTCTTCTGCTTCTGCTGCAACTTCTGCCGCAAGAGGGATTGACCCGGCAGAGATGCTTGAAGTGAAGGAAAGTCTTCGCCTCGAAGCACAACCGCTTTCTCAACGATCTGAAGCCCATCAGCAAGAGGAACCGCCACCTCAACTCCAGTAGCCCGAGCGCCTGGTGGAGTGTAAACACCAGGCCTACCATTCGCATCCTCCCTTCCGGAACCCACCAAGCGGTGTCCAGCCGGCAAACCAGCAGATGCGATTTTTCCTGGCTCCGGAAGCGGCCCTGCCTGGCCCTCACCATTCCGTAAAGGATGCGGTTTCATCCATCCCATACTAGATGAAGTGGAGCCCAACCCAGGTCCAGCAACGCCAACCAGGCTGCTGGAAGATGGATCAGTCTTCTCATGCTCCTTCCTTAAAGACGGCAGGTTCATGGGGGGTGGTACCGCGAGGCGAGGGCCCTTTTGCCCGGGGGAACCCAAGCTTCTGGGCCTGGAAAGAACAACCATACCGCCGTGGCCGGAAGGTCGCCCTCTTCCACCACCGCCGCCCAACCCATTCCCACCGTTCAAAGAGCTAGGCTTCCCGTAAGATTTGTTCAGGTTCACAGAGACGAACTTGCTCCCAACCCCCGGGTTCGCCATTCGCAGACGGCTGCGCTCCGCCACAGCATGAAAAATCACCGACAGCGAAGCCGGCCTACCCCGACCACCCTCGCAACCGAATGAATAGATAGACCCCGCCCCCTTTATGCCCTAAATCTAGGGACCAAACCACCAAAAACCCCTGGAAGCTACTATTAAAACCCTAATTAGGGCGCAGAAGCGAAGCAGCAAATAGCCAGCCAAATAGAGAATCCACACCAATAACAGCACCTTCTGGATCTCGACACTTTGGACTCGGTTGTGCGTTTCGGAGCGAAGATCAAACCTTACCGGATCGACTATAGAAACCCCACGGCAGAAGCAAACGGAAAGAGAAACAGGAATCGAACAAGGGAAGAAGGAGAGGAAGAAGGGTGAATGGGAGGGAGGGAAGAAGATCGGGGCAAGGGGAAATAGGATTTCGGGGAGAGCGGAAGGGCCGTACCTCTGGAGGAAAACGTTGCTTCGGGTTCTGGAAAATGGCGGCAGCGGAGACGAGGATCGGATGGAATGATCCTAAGCAACGTTGCCCTTCGCAGAGAGAGGAAAAAAAAATTGGGCCTTTTCTTGGCTTTCCTGGCCCCTCTCTCTCTCTCTCTCTTCTCCCTCTCTCTCGATGGAAAAATAGAATAGAATAAAGCGGAGAGTCGGAGACTCGGAGTGCTTACAAGGTGAACCCATCTTCCAATCAAATTTTTTCTAAAAATATTTTTTACCCCTCCCTTCCCTTGGAATGTAAAAGATGATAATCTTTTTCTTCTTGTGCTTTTGTTCCTAAATGAGCTTCTAGTAAGATTAAGCAAGAACATCATTTAATGTTGTAACTTCCAAGTTTCATCTCATATGAAACCAAGAACAATTTGTATCTCCAATACACATCAGCCCAAATCGGCTCGTATTGGGGGATTCTTTGTTTTCCCATTTGAAATTTCAATCAATTTGTCTTATGGTTAGGAGACCTACATCACTACTAAGTGAATATCTATTTTTTATATTAATATGCATCGAGCCATACTTTCCTTTGTTAGTTTTCATATCTAAGTACCTATTTTGAACCAATGAAAGAGTAAAAACTTGAAATTTTGAAGACCTATACTAGCTTTTGTTACTTTCGGGCCGTCATACTCAAAAGTGAAAACACAAAAATCGTGAGGAGCATTGCATAACAACACAAACAATGAGAGCTTTACATTGAGTTGTGGAAATCATACATGTGGCTTCGAACATTCAAGAATGTATAGTGCTAAGGTTGAAGAACATGGCTTTGGATGCTCACCAATGCGAAGCAATGGGCGCTTTATAGTACATAATATATGATATTTTTAGGAAAGAATCATTAATGGTAGGTGACCAAATAAGAAATGGAGGAAAATATGAAAATAAATTTTTTTCTTTTTTTTTAAACAGAGAAAAGTTGTTGTATTTAGTAAAATTTGGATTGTATCATCTTCACTTATTATGACAATCAATACTATCCATTTTTTAATTTGTTTTTCCAATCTTTCATTATTAATGTCAATGACAATGAGTGTCAAATTTGATTATCTATGTGGGCAACGTTTATAAAGTTATTTTTTTGCCTCCTTTACAAAGCAAAAATTGATTAACAGAATGTATATACTATGAAAAATGTTGCTATATTATAGTTGGAATACTTGAAAGCAAAAGGAGAATATGATAAAAGGGAATCCTTGTTGTCATGTATCTATTGGCATAATTTATTGGGAAGCAATTTTCATCAAACCCGAATGAGCTAAACAAAGCTGAATTTAGACGACATATGTACTTTGTTTGGCTCGTTGAAGAGCCTAACTTAGAACTCTGGATGGCTTATCATGCAATTTTTTTGTTCAAACGAAAATTACTACTTTGCTGGATTAATGCCATATTAATTGGGCCAAGAACCCCATTTGGCATGTAGAGATCAACTTATTAACAATTGAAAGTATGGCTGGATGTATATTAATATAAAAAAATAGATATTCACTTAGTAGTGATATAAGTCTCGTAGCTATATTATAAGACTAATTGATTGAAATTTCAAATGGGAAAACAAAGAATCCCCCAATACGAGCCGATTTGGGCTGATTTGTATTGGAGATACAAATTGTTATTGGTTTCATACGAGATGAAAATTGGCAGTTACAACATTAAATGATGTTCTTGCTTAATCTTACTAGAAGCTCACTTAGGAACAAAAGCACAAAAAGAAAAAGATTATCATCTTTTACATTCCAAGGGAAGGGAGGGGTAAAAAATATTTTTAGAAAGTTTTCATACAATTTGATTGGAAGATGGGTTCACCTTGTAAGCACTCCGATTCTCCGCTTTATTCTATTCTATTTTTCCATAGAGAGAGAGGGGCCAGGAAGCCAAGAAAAGGCCCAATTTTTTTTTTCCTCTCTCTGCAAGGGCAACGTTGCTTAGGATCATTCCATCCGATCCTCGTCTCCGCTGCCGCCATTTTCCAGAACCCGAAGCAACGTTTTCCTCCAGAGGTACGGCCCTTCCGCTCCCCCCGAAATCCTATTTCCCCTTCCCCCGATCTTCTTCCCTCCCTCTCATTCACCCTTCTTCCTCTCCTTCTTCCCTTGTTCGATTCCTGTTTCTGTTTCCGTTTGCTTCTGTCGCGGGGTTTCTATAGTCTATCCGGTAAGGTTTGATCTTCGCTCCGAAACGCACAACCAAGTCCAAAGTGTCGAGATCCAGAAGGTGCTGTTATTGGTGTGGATTCTCTATTTGGCTGGCTATTTGCAGCTTCGCTTCTGCGCCCTAATTAGGGTTTTAATAGTAGCTTCCAGGGGTTTTTGGTGGTTTGGTCCCTAGATTTAGGGCATAAAGGGGCGGGGTCTATCTATTCATTCGGTTGCGAGGGTGGTTGGGGTAGGCCGGCTTCGCTGTCGGTGATTTTTCATGCTGTGGCGGAGCGCAGCCGTCTGCGAATGGCGAACCCGGGGGTTGGGAGCAAGTTCGTCTCTGTGAACCTGAACAAATCTTACGGGAAGCCTAGCTTTTTGAACGGTGGGAATGGGTTGGGCGGTGGTGGTGGAAGAGGGCAACCTTTCGGCCACGGCGGTATGGTTGTTCTTTCCAGGCCCAGAAGCTTGGGTTCCCCCGGGCAAAAGGGCCCTCGCCTCGCGGTACCACCCCCCATGAACCTGCCGTCTTTTAATTAAGGAGCATGAGAAGACTGATCCATCTTCCAGCAGCCTGGTTGGAGTTGCTGGACCTGGGTTGGGCTCCACTTCATATAGTATGGGATGGATGAAACCGCATCCTTTAACGGAATGGTGAGGTCCAGGCAGGGCCGCTTCCGGAGCCAGGAAAAATCGCATCTGCTGGTTTGCCGGCTGGACACCGCTTGGTGGGTTCCGGAAGGGAGGATGCGAATGGTAGGCCTGGTGTTTACACTCCACCAGGCGCTCGGGTTATTGGTGTGGATTCTCTTTTTGGCTGGCTATTGGCATTTGGCAGCTTCGCTTCTGCGCCCTAATTAGGGTTTTAATAGTAGCTTCCAGGGGTTTTTGGTGCATAAAGCCTAAAGGGGCGGGGTCTATCTATTCATTCGGTTACGAGGGTGGTCGCGGTAGGCCGGCTTCGCTGTCGGTGATTTTTCATGCTGTGGCGGAGCGCAGCCGTCTGCGAATGGCGAACCCGAGGGTTGGGAGCAAAACACAAAAATAGTGAGGAGCAATGCATAACAACGCAAACAAGGAGAGTTGTACATTGAGTTGTGCAACTCATACATGTGGCTTTGAACATTCAAGAATGTATAGTGTTAAAGGTAAAAAACATGGCTTTGGATGCTCATCAATGGAAAGCAATGGGCGCTTTATAGTACATAATATATGATACTTTTAGGAAAAAATCATTGATGATAGGTGACCAAATAATAAATGAAGGGGAAATATGAAAATAAATCTTTTTTTTCTTTTTCTTTTAAACAGAGAAAAGTTGCCTTTAGTAAACTTTGGATTGTATCATCATGACAATCGATACTATTCATTTTTTAATTTGTTTTTCCAATCTTCATTATTAATGTCAATGAGTTTCAAATTTGATTATCTATGTGGGCAAAGTTTATAAAGATTTTTTTTCCCTTCTTTACAAAGCAAAAATTGATTGGTAGTAAGAAAAATGTCATTATATAGTTGGAATACTTGAAAGCAAAGGAGTAGATGATAAAAAGGGAATCCTTGTTGTCATGTATCTATTGGCATAATTTATTGGGATGCAATTTTAATCAAACTCAAATGAGCTAAACCAAGCTGAATTTAGACGACTTCTGTAGCAATAATTAACATGCAATTTCTCTCAATTTACTCTTCTTGAGATCAACATTCTTATGGAATTGATTCGCTGCACGAGTTAACATAGAACTGAGGTGAAACTTTAGCAAGGGAATAAAGGGAGCACATGATTAACTAATTTGGTTTGCAAACTTATGTTCACTTGGTGAGTATGACTTAGGAAAATCACGAAGTTTATCAAAACCATAGAGAATGTCGACGCAAGCAGCAGCAGGTGTCATATATGAAAAATGCTTCTCTGTAATCTAAATAAGCAGGAAATCCATGTAAATATGGTCGGGTAGAATAGGAGCTGTCATAACGAAATCAAATCAATGATGGAAATTTCGTTACTTTTGTGTCCCCTGAAAGTCTCTATTTGTTATATATATTGTTTATTCTTTGGCATATAGAAAATTTCCTATATCTTGCTATTGACTTCTTTAAAATATTTCTAATGATGAGATTTGTGCCCCATAAATGCAAAAATGAATATGATTATGCCCGCTGAATGTGCATTCATCTTACACCAAAGCTAAGTTGCACGACATGCCAATTTAGCGAATACGCACAATGCACTTGTCGGAATTAGGAAACACCATTTTCTCAGAGTGAGGAATGTGACTTAGACCATGTTTCACTGCACAATGATGCTCCTAATTGAGTTTACACATATGATGGTGCATTTGCATTTCAAAACCGAGCGTTTGATTGCTTTTCTACGGTGACGAAAAAGGCTACCCTGGCAATTAAACCTGGCCTTAAAGTTGCAGATGGGTTCAGGTTAAAGGCAACTGTATACATGAAAAAATCAGGTCGGAAGAAACCCATTGCTTGAATGAGGGGGAGGGCAAAGCTCACCAGAGATTTACTGGATAATACCAATTTCAGCCTCCTGATGGAACAGATGCCTCTCGATGTAGCACGACCTAATTAACTTAGGGACTCAGTCTGACCAAAATCCTGGCTGAGTTCACAAATCAAATAAACTCGTGTACACTACCCAACCGATAACAAAGTTGAGGAAGACTTTTACCTGGAGGAAACACTAAAAATATCTTGCGCCCAATCTAGTCTACTTATATTCAACAAGGGTTCTCAATGTTCAAAAACATGAAATGAACAAGGAGAAGCAACTTAATGTGGTTTTGTGTTTAACCACCTACATCGCCGCAACTATGGACCCTAGTGTTGATAGCGCGCAGCATTTCATCATATAGGAGTCATAGCATCTAATTGTTGTTCCTCCGCAGAAGTGCGGGCCCGATGGAAGACCAAAGTCAGCCATGTCCCACGGAGAGAGGGAGACGAAAATGGGCATTCTGCGGAACCAAAAAAAAGAAAAAGGAATTATGCAAACAGGAGTCGACCTAAGCTGGGACCCTTGGTGCCCGGCCCCAGCAGAAGGCGCTCGGCCAGAGTTCTCTGCAAAACATGCCCGAGGTACTCAACAGTTCTTCGGGTACCCACTACTACGAAAGATCATGTGGCATGGACTCACTATTTATTTACTTAAAATAAAATCTTAAAAGGTAAAGGGTAGTCTAATTCCAAGTAACCATCAACAAGCAGACAACACATAACTCTAATTCCATATATGGTATAGCAAAGAGCATGAAGATGCACTTTTTTTTTTCGATAAAAACTTGATACAAAATCAAATGATTGGAACAAACTGGAGTAGGATAGCAGTGCGTAGCATAACTAACACTTGTAGCCATCACCACCTAGGGAACTGACAAATAAAAAACATGTCTTCTTTCCAAGAAACTCGTCATTTTCCCTCAAAAATTTCAGGAGCAGATAGGTTGGCTACAGGTAGGTTGCTTCGTAACTGCATCCTTTTGCGAAATAAAGATTAAAAGTTCTATTTGGAAGCATTGGAGGCCCTTTACCCACTTGGTTCCATAATATGAATCATTTCAATGCTGGCTTTTCATTAAGGGCAGAATACATGCAAGATATGTAGCTTAAGTAAAACGAAGAATACCTTTGCAGCAAACTACCCTTTCACTTATGCCCAATCCCATGCAGCAGCTTCATCCATATAAATAGCACTATTGCATTTTCATGGACCTGCAGGCCAGCGATGCACATTCAATCTCTTCAAAACATGTCACTGTTCACATACCTTCCACAGTTACTGACCTTTGTTTACAGGCCCTACAACATCTCACTAATCCAATGGGTTGCATTCACAGGCCCTTTCACTGTCGATCAAGGTAACCACCAGTGTTGTGGTCTTCCACCTCTGATGTTAAATCAGAGCCTCTTGTGGATTTCTGTTCAAACACTACTGTAGAATGCTAAAAGCCTAAAACCCCCTGCTACCGATGGTTCCCTAGGTTCTAGATTTCTGCCCCCACCCCAAAATGACGTTTTGGGGGTGAAAATCATAGAAAAGCATGCCCCCACAAAAGAAAAGCATGCCCCCACAAAAGAAAAGCAAAACTTATACTTAGATTTTCCCTCAAGGAGAAATTTTAGCAAGAGCATTAAGGGATCAATAGTGCAGCTTCGGTCTCAAGAAACCAGCAATTCTGCCAGAAAAAACTAGGTGGCCTGAATCATGACTCATGCCACTAATATGACCCTTCCACAATGATGAAGCTCTGTAATGGAGGTCTCCGTCAATTTCAAATACCAGAATCTCCAATACAATCGCTGTAATGCCACATGCCAATTCAGTACATATACAATCCACAAATACATACGAGGCATGAACCAAGAAAGCACAAAACAAGAAAGCATATGGTGGTTTGCTTGTGATATAAACTGTACTATTGTAAATCGTAAACATTTTATTGATACTGGATCATCCCATTTATTTTTTACAAGAAAAATATACTCCAGACTGTGATGCTTACGAATGACAGAAAATCATTTCAACCAGATTATTACTTACAAGTAGAAGACAATTCAAACAGTGATGCACATGAGTAGTGGTTGATTACATACAAAGAAAAATAACAATACCTAATAAAATTCAGGACGGGAAATCATTTTCTACACGGTGAGGGGGAAGGGCAAGAGAAGCAGAAATGCAAAGACAATTAATTTACAACAAGGTTACAACTGCCTCAGTAGGTTACCTCCTTTTCCTGGCCAATAACATGATAATCTTAGGGAACAAAGATTTTTTCTTCTTTTTTGCATTGGGGTCAGGGATCACATTTTCTGCATTATTTTCAAGTGAAAACGCCTTGGAATCTTGATTTTTGTCATGGTTCTGCATAGGTTGGCTCTCCTCAGTACTTTTCCTTGGGCTGCCTACTGCAAGATTTACAACCCCAGAAGCAGACTCATTTGCCTTCCTTCTCTGCTCGTGCTCTGCCCTCCAGTTCCTTAATTCCTGTTCCACACCTAATTTTCCTTCTTTGGCATGTTCTGCTTTCACCTTTTCCACTGCTAATGCTTCCCTTTTTGCACTCAGCTCTTTGCTTGCTGCCTCCAAATTCTTCAAGCTTCTCATCTCAGCCTCCTTGGCTGCATCTATTTCCAACATGGCAGCTGCCACCCTGGCATTAGCAACCTCCTCTGCCTCATGTGCTTTCTTGCTGAGTTCATAGTACTGCTCCAAGGATAGAGTCACCCCAGATGGCTCATTCTCATTCAACATTCTTGAAGCCATTTCACTCTCATGAAGTGCATTGATTGCTGCTAGTGCTAGCTTCTCTGAAGCCTTGGCTGCCTCTATCTCTTTTGTTGCTGCACGAAGCCGGCTCTCTACTGTACTTGCACCAGCCTTGGCCAACTCTGCTTCTTCCTTGGCCTTGCAAAGGTCTTCCCGTGCTGACTCGGCAGATAATTTGGCCTGATCTGCTTCTTGAGCAGCTTCTTGAAGTGCCCTGGGTAATTCCACCATTTTCTCTCTTGTTTCTTTTTCACTTGTTTGAACTGCTTCAACCTCTGACCATGTCTTGGTTAGTTCTGCTTCAAGAGCTGAAACTGTCACATTTGCTATTCCCTCCCTCTGCCTCATTGAGGTAAGTGTAGACTTTTCTTCTTCCAGCTCTGACTTGAGTGATATTGCTGCAATTCTCAGGCACTCCACTTCCTTCCTTGATTTTTCTATTTGAGCCCTCACATCTTCAAGCTCCTTTGTGGTTGAAGAGAGAGCAATAAGTGTAGCTCTTTGAGCATTCTTTGCCTCTTCTAGCTCAGCTGTGAGGATCTTTTCTTCTTCAGCACCACATGTTTCAGAATCCAGTTTAGCCTCCATATAAGCTGCCAATTCGGCCTTCAAATCAAGCAGCAAAGATGATGCTGTTTCTAGTTTTGTCTTGAGATCTTTGGATGCTGAAAGCTGTTCTATAAGCTTCTGAGTTTCTTCTTCTGCTGCCTTCATTTCCTTTTCCTGCTTGAGGTCCTCCTGTTTTCTAGCCAAGGCAGCAGCAACTCTGCACTCTTCTGCCTCCAAATGGGATGCGTGGGCCAACTCGAGGGATTCTTTTGTACTCATCAATTCTAAGGTCAGTTCTTCGACTGTCTTTTCTATTTCCTTTGATGCTGATACTGCATCCTCAGCTTTTTTGACAGCTTTGTCTTTATCTTCAATCAGCGAAATATACTCACTTTTCAGAGCTTCAGTTTCTTCCTTCACTAGCTTCAGCTCGCTTAATGCTGCCTCATGCCTTGCCTTTGCAGTCTCCAACTGAGCTTTGGCAGCAACGCTAGCTTCATCAGCAATTCCTTGTTTAATTTCTTCAACCCGCATTTGAGCAAACTGAGAATCTTGTTTTGCTTGCTCCTCTTCAGTATGTGCTTTCTCTAAACCGACTTTTAGTTCTTCAATGAATCTCTTGGTGCTCTCAAGCTCCTGAAGAACTTGTTTCTTTTCATTTTCAGCAATTTCCAGCTCCTTCTTGCATTCTGGAATTCCCTTTTGTACCTTCTCAAGTTCAAGCTCCACAAACCGCCGTCTCTGACACATAAAAGCGAAAACCATTGTCAGTTATCTAAAAGTTAGTTATCGTAATAGTATAGACAACATGGAATTTAAAAACTAGGATATCTCTCCCTCTTGGTTTAAAATTAAAATGCCACCACCAATCAGCAATGACCTCTCTAGCAGAAGTCCACAAATCATGGCAAACGAGCAAATTAAATAAGCAAAATGATGATTCATATACCCATATACCTCCATTGTCTTCATTTTGTGGGCTTTAAAGTCAGCAATTTCCCCAAACTTGGTCACAGCTTCCCTCACGGATTCAAAAGGTGCTGCTGTGTCAACAAGAGCCCTGTGAGACTCCACCTGTCTCGGACTGCTGACAGACAGATTGAAGACTAACGAACTTTCAGATGGCTTAACAAAAATCTCTTCTTGGGGTGGCAACTCGTGTAGGCTCCCTGTATCAAAATGATCCTGCATGGTTTCTGACTCTTTCGAGATTATAGGTCTCCCATCAGTGTCTCCATCAACACTAGTTACAACAATACTCCCATCTCGTTCCTCTTCAGGTTGCACCCAATGGTTGCACACCTCAGGTTTATTGTTGCCCAAAGCTTGAGTAGATACAGTATCATATACCTCTGATTTTTCTGCTACAATGCCCTCAGCTGAAGTCATCGTTTGTTCTTCCAATGATGTCAGCTTAACTTCAACATCACTTAACACCATGGCATCAGGTGTGGTTTCTGAAGTCGATGCTTCATATTCTTTTACTGTCACTTCCTCATGCTCTTTTTCACCATTAGTTACTGGAGATGGAGTGCCTGAAGGAGCAGAATCACTTGGGTATTCTTGAGATGGTGAAAAAGTGGTAATGGAAGCACTAGTTGGAGATCTCTCTTCCTCAGTGTGTTTCTCTTCCATTTCCTTTACGATGAACTCTACAAGGAAAACAGTTTACCACCGTCTGCAGTTTCAAAGTAATTCAAGATGTCACCATGTAAACTACTAACTTGATGGCATAGAAAGAAGACAACCAGTAATTGGTTTCCTATTTAGGGGCACATACTTTAATTGGTAATTCTAAGAGACAATTGTAAAAATATAGAGTAAAGAAAGCAATGTTTGTACCTAAGCTTTTTCTTCTCAGGAAATAGCATTTCCTTATAACTAAGAAATAAATTGTGTGAAAAAGCATTCCTAACACTTAAACCTGAAGCATAAACAGAATGATACAAATACTTCAACAGTTGAGCCATTATCATCATGAATAAGATAAGCAGCCAAGATAACAAAACAACAATCCAACAGTGCGAACAAGGCATCAAGGCTATCAAGCTATGTTACATAAGCTGCATGTTCAAATATGATATGGATGTGGAGACTGTTGTGAGGCAAATTGAAAAAATTTGGCTGCAGGGTCATGCCTTGATGTTATATATATATATATGTAACATAAGCTGCATGTTCAAATATGATATAGATGTGGAGACTGTTGTGAGGCAAATTGAAAAAATTTGGCTGCAGGGACATGCCTTGATGTTATATATATATATATATATATATATATATATATATATATATATATATATATATATATATATATATATATATGTACATATATATACACACAGATAGGGATTCATTTATCAACAGATTTTTATCTTCCATTTGAACTGATTTCTGTAATCCTTTTAGTTTCCTTTGTGGGTGCAATTGCTATGGCTCGCTGGGAACTTATATACATATATATACGTGCCTTCCAAAAGGGTACGTGCTTTGTCCGTTGTGACTACAATAACTTTTCTTACATAACAGGTCATGAACAAAGCTCAATTTTTATAAAGGAATTAAATGAGTGGTGGATATAGTAGAATGGGCTATATATATATATATATATATATATATATATATATATATATATATATATATATATATATATATATATATATATATATATATATATACTTGAGCATGCCAATTCTAATGTGTGATGTATGACTGTAGTTGAAAGCACTTGTCAAATGTAACAGTTATATTTGGTGAGTTGGGGCAGCACTAGCACCAGGTGTGGGTGTGACACGGGTGTGGTGGCCTCCTTAAATGGACTGTGTCACTGTTACATAGATGACAACATTCTCATCCACGGGACACATCATGAGTAGAACAAATGCTGAAACTCCCAAACATCACTTTTGACAATCTCATAATTTGATGGAACGTGGGTTGCCTAAATACTGGTTACAACATAGATTCTACCATAAATTATAATTGAACAAAGTCTGGTTGTTCGTACAAAGAAGTTTTCCAGTGTTGCCTAGCCTTACCCCAGGTCTATCACATTGTCGGATGCCTATAGTAGAAACATCAAACTATTGCTCAGAGTTTCCTGGATCGCTTTCACGTACCAAGATATGGATAGCAAGTAAGGTGACAAGTGACAACTGACAACCCATACTTCCAGTTGCTGGACACCATACCTCATGATATTTCTAGACGGAAAATTAGTAGCCTTACAATCTATACTTCCAGTTGCTGGTGATCAATACTTAAATCGACTACATATTTATAGAGAACACTACTCACCATGATGATAATATCACAATACTTCAGAATTTCACAGCAGCAGTCAGTGTTCATATTAACACAAAGCAGCATGATTCGCAAGGATGCACCTATAGATAACATTAGCGGTTTTTTTATCCACTTCTGATCCTTGGCATCAAATTTTGTTTTAAATGTAGCATACATGTTTTACTGTCAGACACCTGGTTAACATGGCCTATACCTGAACCAAAGCCAGACAGGACACAATAACATGCAATTCAGTAAATTTTATACTAGAGTCGACCAAAACATTAGATTTCCTAGGATAGACAGCCTAACTTCAACCTCTTATATAAAACTGATTAACCTAGGAAAAATATGATTAAAAGTGGATTATGGTGTTTGCAACAGTACAACAGGGAAAACACATCCACTTAGAGTCAAGAATAAAGATGCTTGCAAACATGTACGCATGCAAATGAAGAAATGACTCCTTGTTTCACAAAGTTCTCGGAAAGGAAAAATTATGCACCGTTCAGAAGGAGTGGAAAATCTTGGTCCACATTTGCAAAGTGCAAACAATAGACATATAAAATAGAAGAAAAGATGTCAATCAGTTAATGTACATAAGCAGTTTGATCCTATAATTGAACTCCACAAGAATTTTTTTATTTTCAAATCTGGATTCAACATGAGCATATGATTTACAGTTTCTCGTATAAATATATATAAACCCAAGAATTGTCAAGTACAATTAATATTTTCTGCTAAATAAACTATAGAGTTCAGCTTTGCAGGGTCCAATTTGTGGAATATACAATAAAACATTCTTACTAGTGTTCATGGTGTTAAACTAGCAGTAAGGATCAACCACAAAGAAATTATTGTATCGCACCGTTTTCATGTAAGGTTGAATACGGATCCATCAATGGACATGGCAGAAGCTAGTATTACCATCTACAAGGTATTTTTTATTATCAAAACATGCAGAGGATTGCAAATAAGCCAGTCTCGGTTTCTTCTCGATATCAAGAGGGAACAATATTATTAAAGCTATAAACTCTGTTGCAAAGGTACCAGCTTCAAGCCATGAACTCATAAACACTACCGGACCTTCTAGCATAATCTCTTATGAGCAAAATAACTAGGCAAAATGGCAGAAATTCAATAACTTGGCTTTTAACAGCCCAAGCAAATTTTTAGTTTCTACAATTTATAAGAATATATAAATTAACAAAAGAAGTTGGGGAAAACTGAAATCCCTTGAAATGCTCAGCAAAGGGACGGAGATTTGTGAGAGAGAACCAACCTAAAACAAAATAACCCAGAACAGAACATTTTCTGCCAGGATAACACATAAAAGAGAAGGCTGGTGACAGTAAAAAGTATTAGCTGGAGGACTGATTGTAACATAAGAAACCTCTTCCTCATTTCCGATTGGATCAAAAAATTTTCTAAATCTCGATAAGAATTTCGTTAAACCTTCAAGGCTCATCTTACCAATTCACTATTCCAAAGCACGCAAAGGAACCAAATGGCACAAGGAAAAACGCACAGATAGCCTCTCATCTCCAAAAACCCATAATCTATGAAGATTACGAGGAACCAACCGTTCGTCCTACATTCATTAGCACCCAAAATTCTTCATAATGTGATGCAAAGCTCCATACTTTTGGTACCTAGATATGGAACGAGAGACCAAATTACAAGCAAACCTGAAGATCATCAAACTTTTCCGCCAGAAGCTGGACGAAATCCCTAAACACCTTACTTCTACGAGAAAGTTAAAGGAAGAGACACCAACTTCCGCAGGTTCCAGAGATACAGAAAGCTTTATGCACATGAAAAAGGACTATCCTCACAATGCCGATCATCCGAGTGCCAATCACAAGTTCGCAAGAAAACACAAAGCTCAAAGTCGAACTCCTCGATTTTAAAATCCTAATTTGAAGAAAGAATCCAGCAATGTGGATCTTCTATCGCAATCCGGATCGATCTTCCGTAACAAACCAACGGAGCAAATGCATACAACGAAAAGGAAAGAAGACGTTTGGATCCGTGCGCAAATCAAAAGCTCCCATTTTCGTCATTGCATCGGAAGGTATCATCGACAGAGAGAAAAACCACAAAAGCAAGATTGCAGGCAAAGAAGGAATAACCCGAAATTTTTACCAGAGGAAAGCGAAACCGTTCCTCGTCGAAGATTTCTGCAAGGAACAACCCGACATGCGGAAGAATAAACCAAAAAGAAATGGCAAATTAGACGAAGAGAGGGGGGAAAGCGGAGGTTCAGAATTTATTAACGTCCCAGAATCGCTGCGACGATCTGACTTTCTTCTTCGTTTCATTTATTGTTTATTTATTGTCTTCGATTAACTTAACCAAAATCGCTCTGTAAACGTGGACGACGGTAATGCCTCGCTCTTTTTTTATGCCTCCCGCTTAATTTCGGTCATAATTAACGATTTTTGTCGTAAATACCGCAGGGAGTTCTCCCGCCTCCCCATTGCACGTCACCATCCGCTCAATCTGGGTTGGCAAAAACGGATCCGAACCCTATGACCTATCGTACTTTTTGTTAATTTGTTTTAGATCCAAGCTGGGTTGGAAATAAGACCTAGATCTTATCTGGTACCAAAAACAGAGGCAGTGTTATTGGAACCAATTATATAAGTTCCACATATACGAACAATAAAGAAGAAGGTGGATTATTTGAAGAATAAGTATAAAAAAGTGAGCTAAATCTAGCATAAAACCAAATGGTTGTTTGGTAGCTAGAGAACAGTCGACCATAAAAATGGACAGGTTCGTGAATTTCATGAATATGTTCATTTTTATGCCCTAGTAAATCTTTTTCTTTAAAGACTTAATTTTTTTATGGTTTTTTCTAAAATCCCTTTTTTGGGCGAAAATTATAATTAAACATATAGCATATTCAATCTCTTTTCTCTATCTCGTTTTGTATTTAAGGAACTTCTTGCTCTCAATAAAAATTGAAAAGAGACGTTTGTGAGGGAGCATAGTTTATGCTTGACAAGTAGCAGGGTGAGCATATGCTTGGCATATAGAAGAACCAATTGCCAAAAGCAAAACGTTGAACTTTATATTGGAATTGGTCAGGTTGTTCACGTAAAAGGGTGGTTGGTGGGTTCTTCGCCAAAAGGATAATAGTACCAATCGAGATAAAAATAAACCTTCATGACCGCTGCCGAAAGCTGATTACCGAGTCAGCTTGAGCTAAAGGCTTTACCGACTTGGTTCGGGTTAGCCCCTTGAGGGACAAAACTTGGTAAAACTTTACTCGGTTAAGCTGACCGAGGACTGTGGTTGTGCCTAGGACCATTCTCCAGTGGGTGCGTCATTCATTTGACAGACCTGATGATTGATGGCGAAAAACTGTGCATCAGGTAGACTTGAGACGCCAACCCCCTGGAGCCCACCCCTCGCCCACACTCGGAGCATGCGTGTTGAGACCTGAGAGCGCACGAAATGCTGGTGGGGCTCGTGGACTTCAGCCGATAGCGTCGAAGGCCAGAGAGTGGTAGCTATTCGATGGCGATCGACGCCGGCGAAGTCCTAGCCTCACCGTCTTCTCATCTCAGGTATCAGGCTCCTCTTTCTCGTATCAGGCCTCCCTCCCTCTCTCTCTCTCTCTCTCTCTCTCTCTCTCTCTCTCTCTCTCTCTCTCTCTCTTTTGTAGGCGCCAAGATGGGGAGGCTATCCGTCAGTATTATGTCGCCGTCGACAGGCTCCAATTTAAGATGGTAATTTCTCTCAATCATCCTTTATCCCAAGACATGGAATCATCTCAATATTGGTCGAAAACAAATTTGGTTGTTGACATGATCGATCCGTCTTGAAACTGTTGCTTCTGGTACATGTGTAGTTGGGTTTCCTTTGGGCATTCTTACTCGATAACATTTAGACGTCTGAAGAGCAGAGTATGATAAATATATGATTAGGAGTCCGACTTGAGTTCTCTATGAATTGCTTAATTGTGCTAAGGTGTAGTTGTCTGGGACATGGAAGGACGCGAGATGCTGAGCAGTGATTTCTCACATTAAAGCTACTAGACTTTATTATAATTTGGACACTCAGTAGTTGTAGTTGTCAAGAGCACCGTGTTTTTCTTTCCATGTGAGAATATTGTCATGGGTGTTAACTTCAATGATGTTGGCTAATTTGGTAGCGGGAATACTAGGTAGTTTGGGAACATGCAGCACTGCAGATTAGATCCACTTAAGTTGCGGTCCGCTATGTGCTGGAATAACAGGTCTGTTGGTTTTTCCAATGATAAGAATTAACAAGATTCATTGGCGTTTTTCTAATGTCCAAAGTACTGAACATGGACACTCGTTTCATCAACTACTACCTTGTACACGCTTGTGCAATTTGTCTGGTCTTATTGTGCGAACTGGAAAATGGAGCTGTGTTAAGAAACATTTAATCATCGGGTTATTCTTAAGATGGTCGGGTGCAGTGCACTGGGCCTACCGGCAATACTTAAAGCCTTCATTCCTTAGTTTGAGAACTTTGTACAGTTGTAGATAGTCAGGCATCTTTCTTGCCTATGGATGCGTATGATTTAACATCTGTGCTCATCTAGCTTATCCTTTTGCTACTTGCAGGAGACATTGGTTGACCTGTTGGACGTAATCGGCAGAAGATCTTCTTTGCCTGTAATTTTGTGCTGCAGTTCTCGTGATGAACTTGATGCAGTGTGTGCTAACATATCGAATTTGACATACATATCCTTGAGCTCATTGGTATCTTCTTGTTCCGTTATGTGTGAATATTTTTTCACCATCTTTTTTGGTGTTCTATGAAATGGAGGATACTTATAGACATGCACATGCTGTTACATCTATATGTCACCTTGTTTGTGTGTTATAATGCCTTGTGGTCCACCACATATATTAAGATTGTTAAGATAGGTTTATATTTAGCCTTAGGCTTAAGAGGGTATTTCTGTAATATTGTTTCTCTTTTATGATACACTTGTATTTTCACCCACTCCTCTAGTCTATATAAAGAGGAGTTAGGGCAGATTTCAGTTTAATGAAGTTATTAGCTCTCTGATTTCATCATGGTATCAGAGCTCCAAGCGTCTCATTCTCCTCAGCGAGCCGTCTGAGCGGCGCCAGCCGCCGCCGCCTCACCGGCGTCAGCTGCCGCCGCCCGCCGTTGACCCTTGTCGCTTCTCCGCCCGTGGTCTTTCCAGCCGCTCTTCATCGCCGCCCACCAGTTATCGCCTCCACTGCCGCCCGTCGCACTCCTCCACAGCCGCTGCCCATCTCACGTCTTTACCAGGCGCTTCTCCATCGCCGTCGCCCGTCGCACACCTCCACAGCCGCTGCTCGTCTCACGTTCGTAGCAAGCCTCTGTTCCTGTCGCTCGTGCCGCCCGTCTCACGTTCGTAGCAAGCCTCTGTTCCTGTCGCTCGTCATCGTTTCACGCCTCTGCTGAAAGGTCTGCTACTGCCTGCCTCCCAGCGCCGTCAGTTTCTCAGCACCGCCACCGCCTGTCGTCATCGTTTCACGCCTCTGCTGAAAGGTCTGCTACTGCCTGCCTCCCAGCGCCGTCAGTTTCTCAGCACCTCTCCACGCCGTCTGTCCTTTCTCAGCGCCGTTTGCCTTTCAGCGCCTGTCGCTAGTTGCCAGTGCTTCGTCGGCTTGCTGTTCTGTACGCTAATCTTCTTCTCAGCGTTGTCTGCCGTTGCCCTGGCATCATCCATTGCCGCTGATCATAGGTGTCGCCTCTGGTATATCTATTTTCGCAGTTCTTCGTCAGCTTCGTCTCTACTGAAATAGCATGTTGTCAGCTCTATTTCTGTGATCAGCGTTCTCAGTTTTATTCCGGCTGTTTGCTTCTCTCAGCCGATCAGACTTATGGCTTCTATCGTGTGTTTGACTGCATATTGCTTGATGATTAGCATGTTGTCCCTACATATGTGATTGTATTTCTGCCTGCACTTC